>NW_019104634.1:138291-148526 GCF_001995035.1 Momordica charantia
TCGTGTTTCCGTGGGTCAAATTATCGTTTTACCCCTAAGTTGCATCTTACTCCTTAAATACCACTGCTCCTCTAATGAACAACCCGGTTATTATCAGACCAATAGCCGGAGTCCCTTTCAGGCCAATGAGAGGGTGGGGCCCCTTGTTCAAGTCCCAGAGTCAGCATTTAAGATAATACTCATCTACTACCCTAAAGTCGGGGAGGAGTGAATTTCATCTTGTGAAGTTATGTTCACAGCTCCCCACTTGGTCTCGTCCCCAAAATGGTAGGAATATTAAGTCGGCGACTCGGGCCACTCTCACCCATACAGATCAAAGGACGAGCCCTCACGGGCAGGAATCCATAACTCACTCAAGATTGAGACTGAGTTGCCTGGTCATCCTAAGAAATAGCAATCTGTTAGTTAATGGTGTTACATCTAAAGATTGACTATTTCGCGGTCCGGTCTTATACAAACTCATTGTATAGGATACCCCTACTCGCATGTCTCCACACGAACGACCTGGATCGAGTCGTCTGTAACATTTACAAAGTGGACCGTATCCATAGTGTTGCCAGGATAAGGTACCGAGCTTTATCCATATACTATAGACCTTTTAGGTTATTTCCGAGACATTATCCACTAGTATATCAACGGTATATCAAATATATACCTAGTTATCAAGGATATATCAAATATATACCTAGTATATCAAGGATATATCAAATATATACCTAGTATATCATATATATACCGAATAGATATACTGTTCTGATTACATGATAATAACCTTGGATGTTTAGTTTATTGGATTTTGGACAATGCAATGCTATGAATTCAACAACAAAATTGATTGAATAAAACTTTATTGAATATATATTTGTTTTTACATAAATACAAACTACGAATTTAGTGCAACACACCCAATAACTATAGGTTATACGAAATAAATGTTTTAGAGTATGATTCTATTTTGGTAATAAATAATTAAGTGTTAATTATTTATTTGATTAATATGTATATATTAATAAATTAATTGTTAATCAGATTAATAATTAATTAATTAATAGGATTAATTTTATATATATATATATATATATATATATATTAATTATTAATATTTGCAGGGGAGTGGAAAGTTTCATTTGACGTGGGATAACTCCCCATGTCATCATAGGTAATAGATATAGAACAGTTCTGCATTTTTTCCTTGGTTCTTCCCCTGCATTTCTTTCCTAAAGTGTGATGCTCTCAAGTGGTTGAAGAAGAATTCTGTTTGATTTCATAAACCGATGCTCCCACAAGCATCCTCCGTACCACGAGAATAGCCAGGAAGATTTGGTGGTAGTGTTCGTTTGCAATCACTAGAAGAAAGGTTCTTCAAAAGTGAGTTGTTCTTTCCCCTATTTTCTTTTTTCGTTTGTGGTTTTTGTTCCTAAAAATTGTCGTTTCTGCCGCAGGATTTACATCCCTACAATTGGTATCAGAGCAGTATTTACGTTTGTAATTTTTTGGGATCAAAATCACTGCTTTTGGTGGGTAATTCTGTATTTTCGAAATATGGGTATTGCAGGTTGGATGTTTGCGAATTTTGGCATGTAGATAGCATCTTTCTTCTTGATTCGATCATGTAAGTGCCCGTTGTTTTGAGCATTATGTTTTTTTATCGAGTGTGTAAGTCCAGGTTGCTCGAAAGCTGTTCGTGGCGTCGGATTGGACGATTTTTTTTTGCAGAAAATAGTGAAGAAGACGAAGCAGTCCGCATAGGAAGCGCCATGGTGCTCTGCTGCAGCGCCATGGCGCTGCCTTGGCGGTTCTGGTGCTGGCCTTTGGCATCGTGACACTGTCCTTGGTATTTTTCGACGTGGTTTCGTTGTTTCGGTTCGAGGTTCAAGAGCTGTCTCGAGTGTTTTCTTCATTTTTCTTATTTATTTATTTTTGCTTTTTTTGGATGCCAAAACTCGGTCCAACTTTGCTATTTAATTATTTTATGCATTTTGAGTGTATATTTTAATTAAATGTATATTGCATAATGTATGTCATATAGTTTTTTAAAATCGAACCATAGGATACATGCATCATATGTATATTTGATATATAACATGTATGTATAATCATGCATGATATAGTTATAAATATTATAATGTATGAATGCTTGTTTTATTTTTCATAATTGATTAATATAAATGTTATATTAAATAGATGAAAATAAAGTTGCATTGAACATGACATTACTTTAGTTAATATAATTGTTATATTAGTGTATATCGTCATGGATGTTTATAGTTTTAATTTCTTAAATTTTATAAGAGTTATAAATTTTGGTAGGTAGAAATTAAAATATATAATAAAAAATTGCATGCAAACATAGGGTCTAAATTAATTAATTTTAAAGAGGTTTAAAATTAATTAGACCTTAGGTTATATCTTCTAATATGATTAGGGGTAGTCTTTTATTTTGTTTTAACTATGTTTAAAATGAAACAATAAAAGACTAAATATAAAATATTGCCTACAATAGAACCCTGTCTAAGGAAGGTTCTGTCTAGGTTGAGGTATTTAAGCTGACCGTAAAGGTACACCTCTACCTAGGAACCGACTTGAGAGTTGAATTAGTCAATATTTTATATGCATGTAATAATGTCATTAGTTTATTAAAACGTTTAATAAACTAATTCATTAATGTACAACATCCAATATAATTAGTTATATTGGACCGACTAAAATTCACTTAAATAATTTCACTTAGCTGTAATTTACCTAACTAATATGCGCTAGTCTTAGAATACTAAGTGGGAGCAAAAGAGAATGTGTAATATACCACGTATATTTTTGATATACAAGGTATATATAACATGTTTTTTTCTCTCATGTTTCTCCTTAATGTTTACACTATGAGTTCCATGCTCAACCTCGTGTCACCCTAGGCGTGGCCTCCCTACGGAAGGTGTTTGCATGGTTCAATATCGAGGTGAATGGAGATAGTATTCATACTAAGTGGGAGAAGGACATGTGACAACACATCTTACGGTCTCCACAATTGGTTTGCATCGTGAGATTTCATACATGACTTGCATGTCGTCCTGGTGCGACCATCCCTACGGAGGGTCCATTGCGTGGAATCAAAATCAAGGCAAACTCCAGAAATGGATAAGGATTTCTTAGGATTTGCTCCAATAATTTCCTTCCCTACGGCGGAATTATTGGAGGAAATTATTGGAGCGGACCTCTAAGGTCTGAAAATGGTGGGTCACACTTACAGGGAGTTGTTAAGCTAGTTAGCAATTTCATGACCGAATAAACGATGACTAAAGATTATAGGAATAAGAGTTATTCTAGTGTAAGATTTAGTTGAGAACGTCTCAATTCAGTGAAGGAGTAGTTGTCTGCCCTATGGTGACTATTGATCTAAATCATTGAAGTGTCGTTGTAAAATAATTTTGTTAGGTGCTTAATTACTGTTGCTAAAATTTGATTAGGTTTAAAGGATAATGCATGAAATTAATATATGTTCGTTTTTATTTTCAGCATGTCTACTTCTATAATTGCACTCTTAGCCGCCGAAAAACTTAATGGTGAAAATTACAAACAACGGAAATCAAACTTAAACACTATACTTGTGATAGATGATCTTAGGTTTGTGTTGTAAGAGGATTGTCCTCAAGCTCCTGTGCTTAACACCACTGTGGTGGTGCGCAACGTCTATGACCGATGGATCAACGCTAATGACAAGGCAAAAGTCTACATCTTGGCGAGCATATCTGATGTGCTTGCTAAGATGCACGAGGACACGATCAGCGCTAAGGAGATCATGGACTCGCTACAGAGCATGTTTGGACAACCGTCCTCACAGGCTCGACATGAAGCCCTTAAGTTCATTTACAACTCCCGCATGAAGGAGAACTCCTCAGTGCGAGAACACGTTCACAACCTGATGGTCCACTTTAACGTGGCAGAGTCGAACGGGGTCGTCATAGACAAGTAGAGTCAGGTCAGCTTCATTCTGGAATCTCTTTCGAAGAGTTTCTCATCATTCTACAGCAATGTGGTTATGAATAAGTTGGAGTCCACTCTTACCACGCTCTTAAACGAGCTGCAGATCTACCAGTCTCTTATGCAAAATAAGGAACAGGAAGAGGAGACATACGTTGCTACCTCAAAAAGGTTCCACCGAGGTACGACCTCTGAAACCAAGTCTGCATCCTCCTCTTCTGGTAGTAAGACTTTCAAGAAGAAGAAGGCTGCTGGTAAGAGGTCTAAACCTGACTCTGCTGCTGCCGCTGCCAAGAAAGGCAAGGCCAAAGCTGCAGACAAAAAAAAAATGTTTCCAGTACGATGTAGACGGGCATTGGAAACGCAATTGCCCGAAAACCTGGCCGAGAAAAAGAAAGCCAACGAAGGTAAATATGATTTACTTATTTTGGAAACTTGTTTAGTGGAGAATGATTACTTGCTGCCTGGATACTTGATTTAGGAGCCACTAACCATGTTTGTTCTTCATTTCAGGGAACTAATTCTTGAAGGCAGCTTGAAGTCGGAGAGATGACTCTCAAGGTTGGAACGAGAGAAGTTATCTCAGCTGTGGCAGTAGAAGAGCTTAAGTTGTTTTTAGACAAGAAATCATATATTTTATTAGATAATGTATATGTTGTTCCTAAAATTAAGAGGAACCTGATTTATATTACTTGTCTATAAATAAAGTGTTCATTTTTAGAAATGGTGTTAATATTTGTTCTGCCAAGTTAGAAAACAACTTGTATGTGCTAAGACCAACCGTAACTAAAGCAGTTTTAAATACTGAGTTATTTAAAAATGCTAAAGTTTCTCTCAAAGAAAATACCTATCTTTGGCACTTAAGATTACGTCACATTAATCTCAATAGGATTGGAAGGTTGGTTAAGAATGACCTTCTAAGCGAGTTAGAAGACGATTCTTTACCACCATGTGAATCTTGAAGGCAAGATGATTAAAAGACCTTTTATTGGAAAAAGTTATAGATCCAAAGAACCTTTAGAACTTATACATTCAGACCTTGTCCGATGAATATTAAAGCTCAAGAAGGGTATCAATACTTCATCTCTTTCATAGATGATTATTCAAGGTATGGTTATCTATACCTAATGCAACACAAGTCCGAAGTCCTTAAAAAGTTCAAGGAGTACAAGACCGAAGTTGAAAATCAATTAGGTATAACCATTAAAACACTTCGATCTGATCGGGGTGGAGCGTATATGGACTTGCGATTCCAGGACTATATGGTAGAACATGGAATCACATCCCAACTCTCAGCCTCTGGTACACCTCATCAGAACGGTGTATCAGAAAGAAGAAACAGAATCTTGTTAGACATGGTTTGATCAATGATGATCTATGCTCAGTTGCTTAACTCGTTTTGGGGTTACGTAGTAGAGACTGCGGTTTATATTTTAAATGTAGTTTCATCGAATAATGTCTCTGAAGCATCCTTTGAACTATGGAAGGGTCGTAAAGCTAGTTTACGTCACTTCCGTATTTGGGGATGTCCGGCACACGTGCTCGTGACTAACCCAATGAAATTGGAGCCTCGTTCAAAAGTATGCCTATTCGTAGGTTACCTAAAGAGATGAGAGGTGGTATATTCTTCGATCCTCACGATAACAGAGTGTTTGTATCGACAAACACCACCTTCTTGGAAGAAGACCACGTTCGAGATCATAAAACACGAAGTAAGGTAGTGATAAGCGAGATTTTCGAAGAGGCTACAAATACGTCAACAAGAGTTGTTAATTAAGCTGGCACTTCGACAAGAGTTGTTGATGAAGGCAGCACATCACGTCAGTCACATCCACCTCAAGAATTGAGGGTGCCTTGATGTAGTGGTAGGATTATGTCACAATCTGACCGCTACGTGGGTTTAACTGAAACTTAGGTTGTCATACCCGATGACGGCGTCAATGATCCATTAACCTATAAATAGGCAATGAAAGATGTGGACCTAGAAATGAAATCTATGTACTTCAATTCCGTTTGGGAACTTGTAGACCAACCTGACAGGATAAGACCCATAGGGTACAAATGGATCTACAAGAGAAAACGAGATGCCGAAGGAAAGATACAGACCTATAAGGCGAGACTTGTGGTGAAAGGCTACACACAAAGGGAACGGCTGGACTATGAAGAAACCTTCTCCCCTATAGCTATGCTAAAGTCCATGAGAATACTTTGTCCATTGCTATATATTATGACTATGAGATTTGGCAAATGGACGTCAAGACTGCCTTTCTGAATGACAATCTTGAAGAAAGTATTTATATGTCTCAACCCAAAAGGTTCATAGCACAAGGTCAAGAGCAAAAGGTTTGCTAGCTTAAATGGTTCATATATGGATTGAAACAAGCATCTCGATCTTGGAATATAAGGTTTGATACTACGATCAAATCTTATGGTTTTGACCAAAACGTTGACGAGCCTTGTGTATACAAGAAGATCGTCAACAACACAATAATTTTCTTAGTATTGTACGTGGATGATATCCTACTCATTGGGAATGATGTAGGATACCTCACTGACATAAAGAAGTGGCTAGCCACTGAGTTCCAAATGAAGGATTTGGGAGAAGCTCAGTATGTTCTTGGCATCCAAATTCTAAGGGATTGCAAGAACAAAATGCTAGCCCTGTCTCAACCAACTTATATAGACAAGATGCTTATTCGATATTCGATGTAGAATTCCAAGAAAGGCTTATTGCCTTTTAGGCATGAAATTCATCTATCAAAGGAACAATGTCCTAAGACGCCTTAAGAAGTTGAGGATATGAGACGCATACTTTATGCTCCAACAGTGGGCAGCATGATGTATGCTATGTTGTGTACTAGGCCTGACATTTGCTATGCAGTGGGGATGGTCAGTAGGTATCAATCCAACCCAGGATATGATCACTGGATTGCTCTAAAAGGAATTCTCAAGTATCTTCGGAGAACAAGGGACTTCAAGCTCGTGTATGGCTTTAAGGATTTGATCCTAATGGAAACACTAACTCCTAACTTCCAAATAAATAAGGATTCTAGGAAATACATGTTGGGTCAGTATTCACTCTTAATGGAGGAGCAGTAATTTGGCGAAGCATAAAATAAGGATGCATCGCAGAATCCACCATGGAGGCTGAGTACGTTGCAGCTTGTGAAGCAGCAAAAGAAGCGGTTTGGCTCAGGAAGTTCTTAATCAATTTGGAAGTCGTTCTAGACATGAACTTGCCCATCACACTTTATTGTGATAATAGTAGTGCTGTGGCAAATTCTAAAGGACCTCGAAGCCACAAGAGAGGCAAGCACATCGAAAGGAAGTACCACCTTATATGGGAAATAGTGCAACGAGGGGATGTGATCGTCACAAAGATCGCTTTAGAGCACAATATTGCTGATCCTTTTACGAAGGCGCTCACGGCTAAAGTGTTTGAGGACCATCTAGAAAGTCTAGGTCTACGAACATTATACAGTTAGTCTTGGGCAAGTGGGAGAAATGTAATGCGTATAATGTATGCCCTAGTTTATTGTATTTGTCCCTTTGCATTATGATTTTGTACACTCCACTCGAGTTTAGTTCAAGTGGGAGTTTGTTGGGTGTGTTACCCTAAACTCGTAGTTTGTAATTATGTATAACCAAATTTATATTCAATAAAGTTGTGGTTTCATATTTAATAAATTAGTTGTTGAGTTTATAACATAGCATTGTCTAAATCCAATAAACTAAACATCCAAGCGAGACAGTATATATATTGGGTATATATTTGATATACTCTTGATATACATGTGGATAATGTCTCGGGAATAACCTAAAGGGTCTATAGTATATGGATAAGGCTGAGTACCTTATCTTATCCTAGCAACACTATGTATACGACTCACTTTGTCGATGTTACAGACGACCCGATCCAGATAGTTCGTGTGGAGACATGCGAGTGGGGGTATCCTATAAAATGAGTTTGTATGAGACGGAACGCAAAATAACCAATCTTTAGATGTAACACCGTTGACTAACAGATTTATATTTCATATGATGACCAGACAACTCATTCTCAATCTTGGGTGAGTTATGGATTTCTGCCCGTGAGGGCTCGTCCTTTGATTTTGTATTGGGTGAAAGTTATCCGAGTCACCGACTCAACATTTCTACCATTTTGGGGACGAGATCGAGTGGGGAGCTGGGAACATAACTTCACAAGATGGAATTCACTCCTCCCCGACCCAACGGGAGTAGATGAACGTTCTCTTAAATGCTAACTTCGAGACTTGAACAAAAGGCCCCACCCTCTCACTGGCCCGAGAGGGACTTCCGGTTATTGGTCGGACCATAACCGGGTTGTTCATTAGAGGAGCAGTGGTATTTAAGGAGTAAGATGTAACTCAGAGGTAAATGGTAATTTGACTCAGCTTGAGTTACGAGCACTCGTGAAGAATTGACTTACCATTAATGGTTGTATATCCGTGGACACGAAAATATTATGTAATGAGAAGAGTGCAACTGCGAGTCTTTAATGGAGTGACCCGTAGTTAACGGATGTTGATTAACTCGGTTAATGAGTTTGACCAATTAATCTCGTATCGTTGGAGCTTCTGATCTGTAGGTCCATTAAGTCCCCTTGCTAGCTCACAACGGGTAAAATGAGGATCAAGAATTATGAAATAATTTGAAATGTTCAAATTATATAAGGGAATGTATATAATGTATATTGATATATTATATATAAATATATATATTAATTTTGGATAAAGATTTAAAATTAATACTATATATTATGAGAGAAATTATTTGAATGGGATTCAAATAAAAATTAATGTGAATAGGATTCATATTAAAATTATAGGTTAAAAATAATGTGCATAAGATGTACATTACAACTATAGGTCATACCAAAGAAATGCTTTAGAATATGATTCTATTTTGGTATAAATAATTAAGTGTTAATTATTTTTTGATTAATATATATATTAATTGTTTAGTACATTAATAATTAATTAATTAATATTAATTAACTAATAGAATTAATTAATTATATGTATATATATTAATTATTAATATTAAGTTTGTTAATATTAATTAATTTAAAATAAAATAAAAACTACCTTATTAAGGAAGATTTGGTGGTGGTGTTCGTTTGCGATCACTAGAAGAAAGGTTCTTCAAAAGTGAGTTGTTTCCTTGTTTTCCTTTTTCATTGTGGTTTTTGTTCCTAAAAATTCAAGAACAAGATCGTCGTTTTCGCTGCGGGATTTACGTCCCTTCACCGACCACACGTGAAATATGGTGTGTTGTAAGATAATTTTGTTGCTAACACTCCTGCGGACATCTTCATATAGGTTGGCTCAGACCACTTAGGTCGACTGATAAAGTACGTTGAACAGCTTAGCTCGACAATACTTTCCAACCTGAGAAAACTTGCACAAGTCATTATGACCAACGATATTCTTAAATAACAATACCTTTAGCTTGTTGACACGTGGCGGGCGATAAACAGCCCCAACATTGATTTGGCGTCGTCTGTGGGAACCGACAAGTTAGAAGTCATTCCTACCCATTCAACTGAGCTATGACCCAACTTGTTCTCAGATGTCTTGCACTCCAACCCGCTCACCAAGGGGGCGTACTGGTGCTCCCAACACCTATGCCCGTCGTACTTGTTCTCATGTGGTGTGATACGCGACAACCCAAGCGTATTGAGTTACTCGAGCTACAAGCCACTCGAATCCAATCATATAGTTGGTTCAATCCGAAATGATAAGAGTTAGAGGGATTACCTTTGCAATCGTTACCTTGAGCAGACAGAATACTCACTATGCTCGAGGTCGGAAACACTCCACGAGTTTGATGACCAATCAAACAAGCATGCTCTGAGGGGGTCAAATACGAAAACCTAAGTCCAACCATACAAAGGGATTCGATATTTGGGAAGAGGTTTTGAACACGACAAATCGTGCCTCAACATGGAGGGGGTACACGCCTATTTATAGGCTAAGGTCCATGACCTTTTAAAGAAAATAACAAATTGATAAGTTCCTAAAAACTGCTAAACTTGYCTAAGATGAATTTAGAAATTGATAAATCAAAAATAATGAATCAAAAACAAATCCCACAATAAAATCAAGGAAAATAAGAAGGAAATATTTTCCTTAAAAGTGATGGAGCGGGTGGTAAGGTAAGTTGGGGGCACCCATGGGAGTGGCAACATCAAATGGTGGGGATGCCCATGGGGGGTGTGGCGCACGCGCAAGGAAATG
>NW_019104634.1:149076-164663 GCF_001995035.1 Momordica charantia
ACCAATTATGATCATATCATGGTGGGAACCTCTGTTGTTGCGACGCAAGACTAGCAGCCCACACTGGCCTACCCCAAGGTCAGTTCCTTGAGGGACAAGTCCCGGAACTCCATCTTCCAGCTGGTGTTGTCGTTGAGAACAGACAAGTTGTTGGAGGCCATCCTATTGTGACCAACCTGACCTAGGAGCAGAATTTCAACGTGTACCCCTTACTGTGGCCAACCAGCTCCCACCGCTCCCAGTTCAAAGAAACGCCCTACCTCCACTAGACCATGCATTCGCAACTGGGAAAATACAGGTGCAGGGTCGGGAGTAAGTACCAACATGGCAATCGACCCAACTATTATGGCTAATGTTGTTGTCGAGATGACAGAGGTTAAGGCACGACATGAGGCAGTCGAGAAGGGAGGAAAGTTGTCTAACTCCTCCGTTTCCCAAGATCGAGCAAAGGGGAAGGCATTGGCGCATTTAACCAAGAAGGTCGAGTACTGTTTCCAACTAGTCAGAGTAATTCGGATCGGAACCCCTTCCCCGAGGTTGCAACACCTGGGGTGGGAAGCACCCCCGAAGCATCTGAACTGACCGTCGCCATCAGGAGGTGGTGCAAGAGGAATGTCAGAGGGTCTGACTTCCTCGGATCCCCCACGAGATATTCAATGATATCAATGCCTGCCAAGGCAGAGACGACGTTCCTCGCCCTCTCACTAGTTGACCGCACCAGGGGGTTGCGATACCATTTTGATGAACAACGAGAAGGAAGTCATGAGGTAAATGACCGATAGGTATCTTCTTAGGGAGATCATGACATAGGATCTAAGGTAGATCATCTCTGAGATTAAGAAGGAGATAAAAGACTTAAAGAAGCAGTGCAAGCCCTTGGATCCACATCGGACTATCGAGTAGGATGAGCCTCCTTTTTCAAGCCATATTGGATGCTCCAATTCCGCCAAGGTTCAAAGCTCCAACCATGAGCTCTTATGATGGATCTGAGGATCCGGTGTCGTATGTTGAAGTATTTGAGGGAAAGATAGATTTTCTAGCCACAAGTGATGCGATGAAATGCCGAGCTTTTCAGATTGCGTTGGAAGGTTTGGCAAGGCTGTGGTATCGACAGTTGAAGCCAAAGTCAATAGACAGCTATCAGCAGCTTTGCAGAATGTTCATTAATTAGTTTTCCGCTCAGCAGTTGTTGAAATTGTCCTATTTTCACCTCGAAACTGTGAAGTAATGGGACAATAAGTCCCTAACTAAATACATAGCTCAGTTTATGGACGAGCACGTGAAGGTCGTCAGCTGCATTGACGACAATCGCAACCTGACGATCGAGTTTAGAAGTTGCTCGCTGGCTTCCTTGAATGAAATGCTCGCTCGAGCCCGATAGTATATCGATGGACTAGAGCTCTGGAAGACTAATGGTGTAACGCCTCCAAATTTCAAACAACTCAATTGGGACACGTTATTAAAACCTCTTATTCAACTCAACAACAACAAAATAAAACAACTACATTTTGCTCAACATTTTCATGAAAGAAACTTTATTAGCTCTAAAAGTTCCAAAACCACAACCAAATTGACCAAACATATCTAGAGTTCTCAAAAGAATAACGAACTGATATCTTAAAAGATCATTTGAATTCGGCCTGTCGACGTTGAGCATAGCAATGTAATTAGTGAGGAGGTCGACAAACTTTTACGAGCTAATTTCATCAGAGAAGTTCATTACCCTGCGTGGCTTTCTAATGTTATTTTTGTTAAGAAGTCTAACAGTAAATGGCGAGTCTGTATTGATTTTACGAGCCTTAACAAGGCATGTCGAAGGATAGTTTTCACTTCCTTGGATAGATCAACTTGTCAACGCAACTGCGGGTCATGAACTACTCACGTTTATGGATGCCTACTCTGGGTACTGTCCCAGATCAAGAGCACACCTCGTTCGTCACTGACCAAGGGTTGTACTGGTACAATATTATGCCCTTTGGCCTCAAGAACGCAGGTGCGACCTACCAACGCACAGTGAATATGATGTTTGCTAATCAGATCAGCCGCAACATAGAGGTAAATATCGACGACATGTTAGTTAAGAGCAAGCAAACGAGCTCGCATATAGCTGACCAGACAGAAGCTTTCGACGTCCTCTGGAAGTACCAAATGATGTTGAACCCGAGTAAGTGTGCCAACGGAGTCTCGTCGGGAAAATTCCTCGGTTTTATGGTTCACTATCAAAGAATTGAAGGCAAACCTGGGAAGATAAAAGCAGTCCTCGAGATGGAAGCTCCGAGGAATATTAAGTAGCTCTAGAGGCTAAATGGTCGGCTAGCTAGTTTAAATTGCTTCGTGTCACGATCCATAGACAAATGCCTCCCGTTCTTCAAGATTCTAAGGATAAAAGGCTGTTTTGAGTGGTCTGAGGAGTGTCACACCGCATTCGATCAGTTGAAGCAGTACCTCAGCACGTCACCGCTCTTACCAAAGCCGTTGTCGGAAGATGATTTGTATCTATACTTGGCCGTATCTGAAAGGGCAGTTAGTTCAGTCCTTATTAGGAAAGAGGAAGGACGTCAGAGCTCGGTTTATTACACTAGCAAGTCTATGACATATGCTGACACTCGTTACCTCTACATCGAAAAGCTGGCCCTCGCGCTAGTTACATTAGCATAAAGGTTACGACCTTACTTTCAAGCTCATCGAGTTACAGTGCTGACAAACTTCCCCTTACGACAAGTATTCCACAAGCCCGAGACATCAGGTCATATGATGAAATGGGCCTTGAAGCTCAGTGAGTAAGACATTAGTTTTGAGCCTAGCACAACATTGAAGGGTCAAGCTGCTGTTGATTTTATTGTTGAGCCGCTGCTGATTTTATTGCTAAGCTAACTCCAATCAGGCAGAGGGCCGATGATCGCGACCAGTGGACCTTGTATGTGGACGACTCATCTAACGAGAAGGATTGTGGGGTTGACATGCTGCTCCTCAGCCCATGAGAGTTACTTTCGAATACGCACTCCGATTCAAGTTCCAATTTCAAATAACGAAGCTAAGTACGAGGCACTGTTAGTCTGGTTAAGGGTCGCTAGAGGAATGGGCGTTAATCACCTCCTAATCCTCAGCGACTCCCAATTGATCGTCAACCAGATTACCGAGGAGTATCAGACGAAAGATGCTCGGATGGAAAAATACTTGAACAAGGCTCGAGAGCTCCTCGCCCCAATTCAAAAAGTATGTAACTTAACAGGTACCTCGGTCGGAGAACTCCTAACACCGACGCATTGTCGTGCCTAGCCTTGACATATGAAATTGAGTTACCGAGGTCACTACCAGTTGAAGTGTTGAATGAATCAATCAACCCGAAATGATGGACATTCAACCAACGGAACCAACCTGGATGGATCCGATCAAGAACTTCATAAATGGCACGATTCCAGCAAATAAGGCGAGTCAAGAAAGATCTGATGGTAAGCTGCACATTACCTCATCCAAAATGGTAAGTTGTATAAGCGAGGATTCTCACTACCTTTGTTGTGTTGCCTCGGCCTCATCGAGAGATTCATGAGGGAGTCTACGGAAATCATGTTGAAGCTTGGTCGATGGCGGCAAAGATAATCAGGCAACGCTATTACTGGCCGACCATTTACCACGATACAAAGGAGTTCACGAGGAAGCGCGATAAGTGCCAACGCTTTGCGAACGCATTGCACCAGCCTCCCGAACTCCTCTCTCCCATTTCAAGTCCATGGCCATTTGCTCAGTGGGGGGTTAGATCTGATCGGCCCACTTCCTACGGCAAAAGGATAGATGAACTACCCATCGTCGCTCTTCACCAAATGGGTGGAAGCCGAGCTGCTCGCAACTATCACCAATGAGAAAGTGATAAACTTCGTATGGAAAAACGTAGAATGTCAATTCGGAATACCTCATGCCCTCGTAACCGACAACAGAAAGCAGTTCGACAGTGCCTGTTCCAACAAATTTTGCGAACGACTCAACATACACCACCTCAGCTCGTCTTCAGCTCATCAAAGGCAAATGGGCAAGTTGAGGCAATTGACAAGATCATCAAGCAAGGTCTCAAGATGAAGCTTGATGCCCTGAAGGGTCGTTGGGCTTAAGACCTTCTAGAGGTCCTCTGGTTTTACCGAACTACGTATCAACGGTCAATGGGTGAGACTCCATTTAGCCTAGCTTTTAGCTCGGAGGCAGTGATACCCGTAGAGATCGACTTACCTATACTGCACGTTGAGAATTTCGATGCACGAGTTAACGACAAAGCTCTTCCACTAAATCTTGACCTATTAGAGGAAAAGAGAGCCCACTCCCAGCTTAGGGTCGCTAAGTATCAAAACCGAATGGCTCGGTATTATAACTCTAAAGTGAAAATCTGTGTTTTCAAACCAGAAGACTTGGTGCTGAAGAAAGTGTTGCAACACATCGGAGCCCTAGAGCTAAATTGGGAGGGGTCGTATAAGGTTTTGGAGATAGTTCGGCTGATAACTCTCTATAAGAGAGTGTCTTGTGGTATAATATGCATAATTTTGGTGTGTAAATGTGAGAGTTCTTATCAAAAGAACATGGAAAATAGAAAAAATTATTTAGTTAGGTCCTTGAGCTATTAGAATTCTCAATTTCCTCATTTTGAATGAAGTATGCTTAATTATAGATGTTATGTATAGGAATTGGAGAATTTGTTGACGGCAAGCCAAGTGCTTCCAAGGCTGTGAAATTATTGCTGGTGCATGGTAGGAAGATGCATTTATGCTGCAGCCGGAAGCCACTCAGGATGCTTTAGAGCATGTAACTGCTCGGTAATTTATTTGCACCAGTTTTACCGTGTCCGTACAGCCTCCTAGTGGTGTCCTAATTTTTAAGGACGTGATATAAATAGAAGAACAGTTCCCAGCCGCTACAGAGAGCCCCAAAACAGAAAATTCATTTTTGCATCAAAATTAGAGAACATTACTCACACATTTCGAGGAGAAGCCACTGAAGAAGAAGTCGAACCTTGCGTTTTCACTGAGCTGGTGGAATCTTTACTGCTGCTAAAGCTTCCTTACTCAATTGGCTACATTTATTCTCTACCCACTCTTCTATTTTCTTTTGTTATGAACTAAACCCCACCTTCGGGGAGATGAACTCGCTGTAGCTCTTGTTTATTTATGTTTTAGTAACTCATATATATTGATGCTGATTTAATAGAGGTGTTTTTATTATTGCATCTTACTGATTTTATTTGGCCAACATTATTAGTTTGCCATGCTCACTTGATGCTTGGGAAAGTCCTTGTGTTGCGTGTTTGCCTCTATTTGCGTAAGATTTATCTCTTTGAAGTAGAATGGTGAGTACTCAGGGATGAGACTCATCCTTTCGAGCCTATAAATTGTTCGTATTGTTTGTTTAGTCTACACGGGAGTTGAGGTTAAACATGTTTGGGTATCTCAGGAGTGAGCCATGTCGGTTTGGGCATTCTAACGTTTTGAGTTTACTAGAGCATAGCTAGATGTGAGCGAGAGCATTAGAGTGATTCCCCCTCAATTTACCTTCATTTCACATCACATTTCGCATTTTCAGCATGTTTTCCATTTTTGGATGCTCTAGAGCAGAATCGCAGAATATTTCTGTTCTTGCTTATTTACTGTTTTTGTTGATTTCCTTTACAACAACCATACGACTTTAATATTTTATTTTTAAATTTGCTTTTTGGTATTCTAATTTACTATTTCAAGTAAAATTGTAATCTCTGTGGAGACGACCTTGTTTTTATACTACAACAGATTGTTTTGGTGTATATTTGCACCAATTTTCTCCTAGTTGTGAGGAAGTGAACAAGTTTTTGGCACCGTTGTAGGGGATTAAGTTTTCTTACTTGATTTTAGCAAATTAATGATATAGTGCTTAAAGAGCTTTCTCTCTCTTGTGTGCTTGATTTTGTTTTAGGTGAATGAACGAGTTTGAAGGCGTCGGCAAAAGTTTCAAAGAGAATGTTAGAATTTAGTGCTCTAACATCGATCGATGAAAATCTTACTGCCTTAACCAACATGATGGAAGCAATTGACGTTGCTGGAGCATCTTATGCAACCAATGTCAGTAGCTACTCAATATCTACTGTCAGACCTTAATGGAAAGAAGCTTCCTCATCCCTGGAATGTTGAGCATTTGCAGATCTATTATCAATAGGAGGCAATATCCGACCTATGTAAATCAGATTGTAATCCTTTTTATTCATTAATAAAGATGAGTTAGCATTACTTGTTGAAATTTGACTATTATTCTCAACGTCTCCTACCCAATTCGAACTAAAGTCAAATGGGGGCCAAGGAAGAGTGTGTGGTATGACCTGGGCAAATCCATAATGAGAAAGATCGAGGTATATTTCAAACTTTGGGAAGCACTAGTCAGCTCATACAAACCTAGTCTCCCAAGACAGTTATAGGCCCACCGGTGAGCTGAGTAAGCTTAGTTTGTAAGGCACTGGGCCTGAGCGAGGTTATAAGACTTGAGAAACTTAGCAAATAAAAGTTAAGTTATAAAATTCAAGTGTGAAAGCCTCAGCTCTTATAATAATAAGAAAGTCTTCATTAAAAATCAATTGAGAGAATCAAGGTATATCTACCTCAGTTCGTAACAAAAATTCGCCATTACAAAATTTCAGTTGAAGAAGAAAAAAGCAAGGAAGCAATCATAAGCAGAAAAACGAGAAGGACTGAACTTCAGACATCTTGGGCGTTATCCTCAAAGTTCTTGGCATGGGGATCAGTAGTTGCAGCCTCGGCCCCACCTTCAACATCAGCAAGAGGGATCAGCCCAGATGGCTTTGTAGTCTTGCTCGGTGGTAGCAATAACCTCCTCCGAGCAGTGGCGTTTGAGCTTCTAGATAGACCGTCAAATTCAACGAACTACTTAATTCGCTCCTCAAAGAAAGCCCAGCTGGAGAGCTTGCCTTAAGTTTTCGCCAAGCTCTTCTCGGCGGTTTCAGCTCAGACACGGGCGTTTTGGAGTTCAGTCCGAGCCTGAGCCACTACTGCCCTTGACCTGTCAAAATCTGCATCCTTCTCAGTTTGGAGTTACTCCAGTTCAACCTCCAAATCAACTATTCGACGCTCGTAGGCGGATATGGACTCCTCCTCCTTGAGGTCCCGACCTTCGAGCTCCGAGCTCACCATTGTTGTAGGCAAACATGTGTGGTAGTAGAGCTACAAGTTTCGAGGAGTTAGAAGGTTGAAGAGAACAATCCAAAGGAGAAAGGCAAGAGTTTTACCTTGGTAGCCAGTGTCATAGTCTTCCTCAGGGCCTCTGTCGGGTTGCTTGGCGTTTGGATAGATCGTTCAATTCGGTGGCAGTTGAGGATCTAACCTTCTTCGCCATGTCGTAGATGCTCGATGGCGAAAACTCGAGCTTGAAGGGAAACCTGAACCCGTCACATGATCGACAGGCCCAAGGTGACCCTTCCTCAGAGTCTAGGGTGATCGACGGAGGCGAAGATCTCGAGGTAACCTCCTCGGACTGACGTACCCTTTTCTTCCTCTTTAATGGAGCAATAGAGCCTCTCCCACCACAGTTTGAAGTGGCTGAGCCGACAATACTTGGACTCTGAGCCGACCTATATGAAGATGTCCACATGAGTGTTTAGCAACTCAATCATCCGACAACACGCCGCGTTTCAAGGGCGGTCGGATGACCGTTAGGCCACTATCGGGAGTCCTGTTGGAGATCATCCCTATAAAAAGGGATGCCTACTCCTTATACAAGGTATGTGAATCCATTTGCATTCTGAGCGTTAGATCGGACTGTGTCTAATTGCTCGTTGGAGTGCTAATCTTGTCTTGCAGGTTTTTCAGAAAGCGAGGTAGATCGTCAATTGTTTGCCGACCTACACGGATTCCGAGCTTGACCATTTTTGGATCAAAAACCCTTAAAGACCAACTAAGAGATGATTGACCTTCGTACTTAACCATGGAACTACACTAGAAAGCTCTTATCCGACAGAAGGTCTTATCTATCTCCAAAATTACACATCCTACCGACCAACCTTCGCCAACGAAGTATCTGACAAAAGAAATCGTTGGTCGAACACCTTGTCTGAATGCACCACCTATATATAAATAGAGAACTTCACTCAATTATCAGGTATTGCATTCTAGATCGATCCTAATACCAAAGTCGAACTTAAACTAACTTGAGTGTCGAAGTATTTGGTTCTCTTGTGCAGGTCTTTCCTAGTCAAGTGACTCTCAAGCTCGTTCCAAGTAATTCTTTCGACTAGTTCCAACCTTTACCTAAAAAGTTGCTTAAACATGTAGTTTTGAAGTTTGAAAAGATAATTTGTTTAAGCTATGTTTAAGCTATTATAGAAATTCGTTGAAATCTTTTTGTGCATAAACTCCTCCAATTTAGTGTGTTTAATTTTGTTTTAGGCAGTAAAAAAGTTATTAAAGAGTAAAATTGATCATATAATTCATATAATTAAATAACAATTGATATCAAAGCTAGTTTTTCTTTTTATTAAGTAATCAATATTCTTTATTGCCTAAAAATGATACTATCTCCAATTTTATAGCATTATACATATTTTGTAAATTCCTGTAAATTCTGAAACTTGTTATATTTCTTTTCCCGAGGTACTATCAAATCTTGTTGAATTGTGAAGGATGAGTACTAAGTTCAAGGTGGAGCATTTTGATAGAAAAAGAGACCTTGGTCTTTGGAAAATCAAAATGATGGTCGTGTTGGGGCAACAAAGTCGACTACGTCCTTATAGATCCAAACAAGATTCTAGCGAGTATTAGCAAGGATGAGGATGATTTTAAAGAAATGGATAGAGTGACACATAGCCTGATTATCCTCCACTTGTTAGATAGTGTCATATGCCAAATGCGTAGCGAGGAAACAAGTAAGCTTTGAAAAATGTTAGAAGATGCATATCAAGTAACATCCATTTCTAATAAAATTATATATAAAATCTAGGTTCTTTAGTTTTAAAATGGAAACTAATAAATGATAGCTAGGATCTTAATCCTGGAGTGGAAACGAGGATTGTGTTCGTGAATTTAAGGACAAAATTGACAACACAGTAAATAAAAAAAACAGAGAGCTTTTTACTTACTTTTGAAGACGATCTCCAAAGGTTTTCCAATAAATCCGTTTGACACCACCACAAAATCTTCCTGCCTATCCTCTGCGAACGAAGGAAGTGCTTGTAGGAGCACCAACTTGGAAGCAAAAAAGAGATTGAAATTTTTTTCCCTTCTAAGAGAGCACTCAGAGATGGGAAAATGGCAGCCTTAGATATGTAGGGACATTCCCTGCATATTTCAACCAATAGTGAGGTGGGGAGTTACCCACGTCACTGTAACCTCCAAACTCTTCTGGAATTCAGTAGTGGAGTTTTTAATTTAATTAATAATAAAAAGTAATATTAATAATTATTAATAATTACTAATTATTAATATATATAATTAATCAATCTTATTAATTAATTAATAATTATATATGTATAACATATATATTAAATAAATAATTAACACTTAATTATTTATTACCAAAATAGAATCATATTATAAAACATTTCTCTCTATAACCTATAATTGTAATGTACATCTCATACACATTATTTTTAACTTATTTTAACATGAATCTTATCCCTATTAATTTTTATTTGAATCTCATTTTTATTTGAATCTCATTTAAATCATTTCTCTTGTAATATATTGTTTTAATTTAAAAATAATATCAACATACAAATATATATAATCCATTGAGCAATTTGAATATTTCAAATTCTTCCAAAAAACTTCTCACTCATATGAATCTGGGAGTGGAAGCAGTAGAACGTGTTCTTGAATTTCTTTTGAAATTTAATACACAAAAAATATAAAATAGAGAATAATGTTAGATTTTTATCTTCGTGTAAACCCAATGAGACAACGAGAGATATCTTATCAAGATATCTTATCCTTATTACCTTCTTGAAGTTTTTCATTTCTAGCTACATAAGATCTATTGTATTACTTATTAAGAAAAGGAAAAGTCCACGCTATAACTTTGTACATCAAATTTATAGGAAATTCCAATTCGGAACCAAAATGAACCATTTATAGTCCAACTTTTAAGAGTGAAAAAGACCAAATAACAAACGTGTGGTGACTTAAGAAATTGCAAGAAGCAAGCAGGCATGCATTCTAAAAGTGACTTTCTGAAATAAACACAAACTACAGTCCCTCAAAAATATACATTAAAAGAAACCAATTCTAATTGTATAATATTCTTACTGTTTTGTACACAGAATGCTCTGGAAAATGAAAGCTGAAAAAATATAAATCCACCAAACCTCTTAAGCTTAGACGGCATAGCATACTATTCAACTCGGAGATCAGGAACCACCAGAAGATGAATGATCAGATCCCAGATTTGGTTTCTGTGCTGTAAACAAGTTTGGGTATGAAAACGGGTCGTCGTCCATGGAAGGGAGCCTCTGGGGCTGATGAGGAACAGTTATGTGTTCAGAAGGTGAATTGCTGGAAGAGGAATCGAAACCTGATTTCTGCGGCTCGAACTGGTGGTGATCAGAAACATCAGAATCACGGCTTACTTGGCGATGCTCTGGGAAATCTGGTGTATAATACGGCATAGAACTAGAATGATGCCCCAGAGAATCTTGTTGGTTTAGTTGGAATGCTTCTTTACGATCTGGTGGACTTACAGTATCTTCGTGGAACGGATTCTCGCAACTAATTTCATGGTCTTGATCATTCTTTTTCTTTGTGAGCTCATCGATTCTAACCTTTGCAAGACTAGCTGCACTGCGAGCTGCAGCTGCAGCACGTTCTGCAGTTTCAGCAGCAGCCTGAGCAGCTACCAACACGTCGTGCAAATCCACGGTCACCTCACTCTTTGTCCTTGAAACAGAGGGTGGTGGTGAATTTATCTCCGGTTCAAGCCGGGGCTTGAAATCAAACTTCTCAGGAGTCCTTGAATCAGAGGGTGGCGGCAAATCAGTTTGTGTCGGAGAAAATGAAGATGAAAATGATGGGGGAGCAATAAAAGGCAAAAACTGTTTATCTTCACCAACAGAAATATCCATTTTATTGTTGTCAGGTGAGACAGATCTCACCGGCATCCCCTCTTCATGTCTCAAGTGTAAATCTTGTGGCGGAATTTCAGGAATACCAGTATATCTCAATGAACCACGATCAGTTTCCGGCCATGGCGACGCAGAAGGAGGTGGGATCAGTGATGCTGCAGAGCCAGACGCATGTACAGTATGATGTGGAGATACTGATACTTTTGGAACTTCAGGAAAATCTAACATGTCCAATTCAGAATCAGAATCAGGTTGTGGTACAGTGGCTAAATTAGGAGCGGTATTATACGTTTCATTGTGTTTCTCTTTTGGAAGGGGTAAACTTTCCATGGTGATAAACTTTGCCGCATTATGTGTTTCGCCGTGTTTCTCTTTGGGAAGGGGTAAACTTTCCATGTTGATAAACTTTGCCGATCCGTTCTGCAAAGAAAGAGAACAGAGACTAAGACGTGAAGAGTCGGCAAAAGTTGAGACAAAAAGGAACAGGCACTTACAAGCAAATCTTCTGGAGATTTGTTAAACTCAGCTTCAGTTCCAGCAGGATCCCAATCTAAGTCGTGCTCTTCGGCAATTTCCTTTAAGAGCTTCAGTTTCTTTTCAGGTGAAGGAGAACGAACAGAAAGCAGCTCTATCAACTGCAACCAAAATTGAAAAGGAAATACGTCGTCCTATGACTGCAGTAAAGTTTTACTTCTAATCAATCAAATATAAACGAGAAATTCTGTGAACCTGGCGATTAACACCACAGTTAGGCAAGAGCTCGGTTGCTGCTGATACAAAATTCTTCCCATATTTTTCTGCAAAAAGCAGCTGAACCTGGAGAAGCTCAGTAAGATCTGCACACCTTGGAGCAGCAAAACACACACTAGAGATTGCTTCTTTCAAGTCTAAGGGACATTCCCTACAAAGTTTTGGGAGTTCAATACGAAACAAGCAAAAATTAGAATGGAAAAATTCATTTGCATTCAGAAACAAGAATAGAAAGATATATAGCATTATATAACTATTAACACCAAGATTTCGTTGATGGGTCCTATAAAAAAATAAAAAAAGATTACATTTGATGAGGAGGAAATTTAGTTGCACTAAATGAAAAGTCTAGAGTCTGCAACTAATAAGCACATATTAAGCAAGGAATGCACAGATGAAGTAAGGTCGGTTAAGGCGAATTTGGACCTGTAATTTTAAGTTCCAAGTAACTCGGGACTTAAGCTATTACCACAAGAATTTGAGAATTCAAAAGAACACAGCAAACAGCAATCAGTTTCTGCATGTAAGTTTATCAATCTGCATATACACCCTTAAACTAAAATCAATTGCTACTAATTTACACATTGGAAGTCGTGATGTTTTGATTCATATGGAATAGGAGAAGTCGGATGATCAGGTTGGAGAGCTAGCTTTAGTTATTATTAACAATGTCCAATCCAGAACTAACTTCCTGAATTGTGAATTGTATATCCAATATTTCAAACTCAGATGAAAGAATATTCTTCACATAATTCACTAAAATTCTTTATGACCAGAAATTTATTCAAACTTTAAAGTGAAATGCAATCATATTTAAAGTACGCATTTTTATCAACCAAAAAGCACATATATGGACTCTACTGATGAGTCATATAGACACGACGATAATCCAAGACAGAGAAGGCCACAAGCCATTTTTTAATAGACAAGGGCAAACACGATTGAGACAAATTCACTTAAAGTTTAAACAGTGGGAAAGAAAGGGCCGTAGATTCAACATTCATGAGAAATTTAGACATCAATTACATGTTTCAAAATGATGCAGCTCCTCAGTCACACTTGATTAAGGAATACCAAGCCATATAGCTAAATAACTAAATGACAAAAAAAAAAAAACAAGTCTTTTCTCTATCGTGTCCAACAAGCAAATCCAATTTTCCTTCTTTTTTCTATTGTGTTCAACTGTTCAACCATGATCTAGTGGACTCTTATTTAAAACTCTTTAATAGATCTAACATCCTAACCCAAAATTCTTTAGTTTTGTGGGCGAAATGATGCAGCTCCATAGTCACAGTTTATGCAGGAAATTCTAAACTAAAACTATATATATCTAATCTATTATATTAGATAAACACAGGAAACCAGTTAGTATAAAGTATAAATCAATTTGAAAATGTTACCTTTGTGTTTCAATAATTGGAAGGCGAACGACGATAAGCTCGCAAAACAACTCAAGAATTTCCTGAGCAGCCATCATATTTTCTTCTCTGATTATATGCTCTACCTGAATGCAAAAGAAAGATCTAATTAAGACAACAAAATGTCTTACGACATCAATCCAATGCCCTTTTATTCATCTCCTTCCCGTTTTGGTATCCAGTTGATCTACTGAACTTGAGAAACCAGTGACATACCCGAATGCGAGCAGTAGCTTCTTGACCAGTCTCGAGAAGCTTGGCTATATCTCGGCGCATCTGCTTAAGCTGAATCTCTCTTCGATTCCTCAGCAGCTTTATTCGAGGAATTGTCAATTTGAGCAGGGTTTTACTGGACACAGAATCCAAAATTACAATCAAAACAAGCCAGATTAAATCATAAAAACCGGAAGAAAAAAAAAAGACTCAACAAGATTCAAAGAACAATGGATACCATTTTGCAGCCTTGAAGCCCTTGTTGAAGAAGGAATCGAGCATCGACATGGGGATGAAGATCCGATCCGATGGAGATGGAAACGAAATCCCTTTTCTTTTCTTTTCTTTTCACCGCCCAATTGAAAGACACCAAGAAACTGAATTTGAAGAATCGACAAGTGTGGAAGCTCTGATGGCAGTAGAAAATTGGAGGAGAAATGGCGAGACTGCGATTGAAGCTCAACCTAATCAAGAAGAAAAAAACAGAGAGAGGGGAGGGAGGAAGGGACCCAACCAAAGTAAGATATTTGAGAAAATTTGGTATTTGGGACTAAACGCGTCGTTCGGTTCCAAATATTTCCTTACGGATGAAGAAATTAACATCCTTGGAAAATACTTTTGGGTCCTTCTATTAAGTTATGAAAAATACTTGTCATCGGAAGAATCTTGTCCCATCAACAATAAATGATTATAATTAAAAGAGAAGATGTAAAAATATTTTTTGTCGATTTTTTAATGGTAGAGATGATAATACTTAGTACTCACCACTAAGGATCAAATATTATCCTTAAGTTATTAACTAATAAGAAACGTGGAATTTTATGGTTTTGTTTTAAAGTATTAAAAATAAGAAATTAATTAAATAGTTGAATTTTTTAAATATAATTGGGATTCTTTCTTCATGTCGATCCTACTAAAATTTTCGTATCATCCTACTCTATAGCTAACACAAAACTAGTGTTCCAGTAAATTTTGTAGCTCCATCCTAGGGGTTACATAATTTTATTTTCTTACACCTTGTCTTATCATGTTTGGGTGATACTATATTCATAGTTTAAAAAAGAAAAACATTACGTTATAAATGGAAGAAAGTTATTCAAATCTATGATTGGTAGAAGAGACATTGAACTCGTAATTTTTTGGTCACTTAAGCTACAAGTTAACATTTTTTTTGGTTAATAATTTTTATAAAAACCGTTTTTTATTAATAAGCAAAACATCAAAAAGAATATATCTAAAAAAAAGATAAAATCAAAATATAAATTAGATAGATTTTCAGAAAACCTTCCTTAATCTCGTTGAGCAGCAGCAGAAGATTTTTCAAAAACTAAGCCTCAACAAAACAAATGGAGAAGAGCCACGAGCCACGATAGCCTCATCTCAAAGAATAAGGAAAATCTAAAAATAGCATACCCACTAAGTACAGAACGACAACATCCTACGAATATTTAGAAACTAATTAGAACGGTAGCGTATTGGTGAAGTTGAGGAGTTGAGCTCCTTTAGTGGAACGACATCGTCTGAGTATATTCTCTCACTTAAGAAACGAACCCATGTAAGTTAGGGATGGCAAGGGGTGGGGTGGGGCGGGGATTCCTCGATCAGGAGAACCAGTTCGCATTATAAATATATTTTTTTAATTTTTAAATTAATTTTTTTTATTATTTGTATAAAAATTGAACAAAAAGTGGTTAAAGTCAATTCTAAAATCCTACGTAACGATTTAAAATTCAATTACTAAGAAATATTTATCGGATTTTTTTAAATAATTATTTTTTAAAAACAAAGGACAAAACTAGAGTTGGTTTCAAAGTAATTCATCCCTGATAGGGGTGTTCACGGGTTGGGTTGGGTCGGGTTAGGGGAGTTTTTTGAACCAACCCGAATTTTTGGGTTGGGTAGAATAGAGAACCGATGGAACCGAACAAGAAGGTCAACCCAACCCAACCCAATTCTTATATTTTTGGGTTGGGTCGGGTTGGATCGTCGGGTTGAGACGAGAGAAGGAAGGCAGTCAAACAAAAGAGGATTCAGTCGAAACCTGCAAAAATCGATTGTTCATCGTAGAGAAAACTATTCACAATTCACTATCCCAGCCGCCATCATCAAAAGAAGATCAAAATGAAGAAGAGTAC
>NW_019104634.1:182839-193856 GCF_001995035.1 Momordica charantia
CATTGTTTTTTGACATGTAGGAGCGATTTAAAGTTGAAGGTCACGAGGCTTCTGTTTTACGTCAACTTAATCGATCTTATAATAATTGGAGAGATAGCTAGAAGAAAAAATGGTTGTACAAATATGATAYAGTTGCAGAAGCTTTGGCTAATATTYCAYCAGAAATTACRAGAGAAGATGCARAATATCTTGCAAACTTGTRGAAGTCAACTRAATATCAGGTTATATTCTAAAACTTGTCTTCTAGTACCTATAACAAGAATATGTTTATCTCTTTAAATGGAAATCATTCTCATTTTCTATTTTTGAAATGTAGGAGATGTGTGAAAGGAACAAAGTGAACCGTTCTAAATTGAATATATATCACACATGCGGTTCACAGAGTATACAACAAAGGGTTGAGAAAGAGGTAAWTGAACAATCACATAAACTTCTTKTAATCTAGTMCAATCATCTAATATATATTTTTCATTTAAATAGRTTCGTGATACTAATAATGAACCTAGTCGCATAAGAATTTGGGAGATAACTCACTTAAGAAATGATGGAACGACGGTGAATGAAACTACACAAGAGAAATTGGTAAGTACACTAWWTGGWTTTATATTTCGTTAAAATGATTTYTGTCTTTATATCTCTTAAATGTTTAAAACCAAATTGAAATCTCTCCATTTCTTTTGGTTTTTCTTCGGGATTTGCTGCTAAGCTATTTGTTGGAATATGAGTTTCTCAAATAGRAATCACARAATTTGCATAAYSTGGTGCAATTTAAGTTTTGACAATTGTTTGCATCACTCCTCCTTACACAAGRTTGGTTTTGGCGGTGTCTAAATTATATATTYGTTGTTTTTTCTTTTTAGAAGTGTGGAGCTAACGAAGAAATAATRCATTTTTGCTCAAGAATCTAAAATTTTATATAGAAAAGAGATGTTAACTGAATTTAGAATTTAAAATTTGTTGCAATTTGATATTTCTTGAGCAATAGAGATGATCTTATTTGATATTTGTTTTGCAATTTTTACTCGATATTACTTTCATATTACTAGAAAATATCTTATTTTTGTCTTTAAACTTTTTATTTATGTCTTTAGTCGGAACTCAAATCATATGCCTCTCAAGTGATTGATGGTACACTTCACATGAACAACGACGAGATTTTTGTGCAAGTCTTTGGACCAGAGAAACATGGGCGTGTTCGAGGTTATGGAGCCGGTGTTACTCCTTCTGAGTTGTTTGGATCATCTTCCAAAGTCCGTGATCTTGAGCGACGCCTTAACGAGTAAGAACAACGTCTTCAAGAATCTGAACGGCAAAGAAAAATTGAGGTACAAGGACTCAAAGATCAATTTATTGAATTAGAAAATCGTTTTGAGCATCGATTTCAAGAAATGATGGCTGAGATGATGCGAAAGAAATCCTAATGTAGGGGTTAGAAAATTTGTTTGTTTTAGGTATTTCAAGTATTTGTATTATTTGAATTAGTTTTAGAAATACTGTGACTACTTGTTGATTGTTTTTGCAGTAACTATTGGTTATAGTAAGTAATACTTTGCTTATGTTGAATATAGTTTTGAAATTATAAATTTTAACTAGGAAAAGTAATTTAATTTTTCCAAACAAATAATATTAAATTAATATTAATTTCAAACGGTATCATTCTATTTGATTTTTTTCGAAGGATTTACAAATGTCAATAAAGAACTTTTTTTGAAGATTTAAAAATGGTTGAAGATAAGATTATGATCCTTAGAAAATAATAAAAACCTTCGAAAAAAAGTAATTGAAACTAACTAATTATTGACAACTAATTTAAGAATTATCAAAGGCTTATTACTTTTGGAAAATATGAATTTTTGAAGGTTAATTGAACCTTAGAAAAATACGAATTTTTGAAGGTTAACAAATCTTTTGAAAAAGATTTTTCGACAGGACCTATTTCGACACATTTTGAAGGTTGAGTGAAATTTCGAAAAATGATTTATCAAAGGTTTATTTGATACTTTTTCAAAGGTTTTGACCTTTGAAAATACTTAATTTTCTTGTAGTGCCTCTCACTGGCCCGAGAGGTACTTCCAGTTATTGGTCGAACCATAACCGGGTTGTTCATTAGAGGAGCAGTGGTATTTAAGGAGTAAGATGTAACTCAAGGGTAAAACGGTAATTTGACCCAGCTTGAGTTACGAGCACTCGTGAATGATTGACTTGCCATTAATGGTCGATATCAGTGGACACAAAAATAATCAATAGTGAGAAGAGTTCAACTGTGGGTTTTTAGTGGAGTAACTCATAGTTAACATATGTTGATTAAGGTTAACGAGTTTAACCAACTAATCTCGTAACGTTAGAGCTTCTGATCTATAGGTCCATTAGGTCCACTTGGTAGCTCGTAAAGGGTAATTAAGAACATAAAATCTTGGAAAGTAATTTGAATTGTTCAAATTTAATTAAAGAGAATTTGAGTTAATTGTGTATGACAATTTAAGATAATGTATGATGATACATTATAAAACTATATATTATGAGAGAATAATATGAATAGGATTCATATTAATACTATAGGTTAAAGTTTAATGTGAATTAGATTCATATTAAATACAATAGGTTACGAGGGAAATGTATATTTGAATATGATTCAAATATTTATTTGTTTAATTAAATATGATTTAATTATATTTAATTAATTAATTAATTAATTAAGATTTAATTAATTATTAATTAAATTTAAATAGTTTTAATTTAATTAATTATTTAATTTATTTATTAAATTAAATAAATGAATATATATATACACGTTTTTTAATTATTGATATAATCCATAATTAACAAACTCACCAGTTCTAGCAATTTTGTTGGGAAAGTGGTGAGGTGGATAGTGCGAAGTTTCCATCCTCTCCCTCTTCCCTCCTTTCTTTATAAAACACAGCCAATTTCCCTGTGTTTTAAGGTTGTTGATCAAAAAGGAAGAACACGCTCTCTCTCACGAAAACCGATTCTCAATTCATTTCTTTTCATTCTCATTTCTCCAAGATACGAGATACCACAATCTAGTTCTTAAGTCCTTGAGACATAGCGAGGTAACTTGGTGGTGGTGTTCAATCACATATTTGGGAGTTTTTGTTTGTGCTATCACGATGCTCGTGCTCGAGGAAGAGAATCTGCCAACAGTCTTCACAAGTAAGTGGTTTTCTTATCCCCCGTGAGACTTAACCTCGGTTTTAAATAGAATTGTTCTGTTTTTATAAGAATCGGTATCGTTCCTCTTCTAAAACCAAATTGAATCACTAGCGATAAATCGCTTCCGCTTGGGATTCGATCCCTTCAATTGATATCAGATCCAAGTTGTGATTCAATTTCTTTTTTGACAAAACGGTACTGGTTTTGGTGGGTTAATTTGATGCATAAGATGTATGTTGGTTTGCTAGTAGACGGTTTCGATTTTTGGCATTTAGATTTACAATTTATGTTGATTCGATCAATGTAAGGGCCCGTTGCTTTAGGAATTTTGTTGTAAATCGAGTCTGTATAGTCTGGGTCGTTCGTGGAAAAGAGTTGCTGCAAAGAAAGGTCGGGTTTTCGAGGTTTTTGGAGCATTTTCGCAGCTGGAACAGAGAGCAGAGCAGCATGTTCGTGACAGCAGCGCCGTGGTGCTGCAACATTTTTCCAGCAAGCGCCGCGGTGCTGTATTGCACTATAGCGCTGCAGCTGCTGGAATTTGCTGCAGCAGCGCCGCAGCGCTGTCCCAGGTTTTTTTTCGACCTCCCGTTCGTGTGTTCGAGACTCCGCAGGCATTTTCTTGTTTATTTAAATTAATATAAATTAGTTTATGTTAAGTTAATTATAACTTAGGATGCCAAAAATCGGTCTACTTAGCTATTTATTTTTTTGCATTATGAATGTGATTATTTTATGAATTATATGTTGCATAAACTATGCCATATAGTTTTAAAATCCCATCATAGGTTAAACATAATCATGCATCATATGTATATAATAGTTATAATGTATGGTAGCATGTTTATTTTCATAATTGATTAATATAAGTGTTATATTAATGAGATGAAAATAAAGTTGCATTGAGCATGACATTACTTTAGTTAATATAATTGTTATATTAATGTATGCTTCCAATGCATGTATATAGGTTTAATTTCTTAAATTTTATAAAAGATAAAATTTGGTAGATGGAAATTAAAATATGTAATAAAGAATTGCATGCAAACATAGGGTGTAAGTTAATTAATTTTAAAGGGGTTTAAAATTAATTAGACCTTAGGTTATATCTTCTAATATGATTAGGGGTAGTCTTTTATTTTGTTTTAACTAGGTTGAAAATGAAATGATAAAAGACTAAATATAAAATATTGCCTATAAGGGAACCATGTCTAAGTAAGGTTCTGTCTAAGGTTGAGGTACTTAAGCTGACCGTATGAGAACACCTCTACCTGGGAACCGACCTGGGGGTTGACTTAGTCAATATTTTATATGCATGCAATAATGTCGTTAGTTTATTAAAATGTTTAATAAGCTAAAATATTATTGTACAACTTCCAATATAAATAGTTATATTGGACCGACTAAAAATTCACTTAGTTAATTTCACTTAGTCGGAATTTATCTAAGTAATATACCCTAGTCTTAGAATACTAGAGCAAAAGAGAATATGTAATATACTGCGTATATATTTGATATACATAGTATATATAACATACTTTTCTCTCTCTCTCACGTTCTCCTTTATATTCACACTGTGAGTTCCATGCTCGGCCTCGTGTCGCCTTGGGCGCGGCCTCCCTACGAAAGGTGTTTGCATGGTTCAATATCGAGGTGAATGGAGAGAGTATTCATAGTAATTGGGAGAAGGACGTGTGACAACACATCCTGCGGGTTCCGCCATTGGTTTGCACCGTAAGGTTTCATACATGACCTGCGTGTCTTCCAAAAGTATGAGGGTTCATTGTATGGAATTAAAACCAAGACAAACTTCAAAAATGGATAAGGGTCTCTTAGGTTTTAATCCAATATTTTCCTTCCCTACGACGAGATTATTGGGGCGGACCTCTGAGGTTTGATAAGGGTCTCTTACGGGGAGTTGTTAAGCTATTTGGCAATTCCCTGACCAAATGAACGATGACTGAAGATTATTCTGGTATAAAATTTAGTTAAGAACGTCTCAATTTAGTGAAGGAGTAATTGTCTGCCCTACGTGGTTGTTGCTCGAAATCACTGAAGCGTCATTGCAAAACAATTTTGTTAGGGTGTTTAATTACTTTTGCTAAAATTTGATTGAGTTTAAAGGCTAATACATGAAACTAATGTAGGTTTGTTTTTACTTTCAGCATGTCTTCTTCTATTATTGCACTCCTAGCTGCGCAAAACTTAACGGCGATAATTACAAACAATGGAAATCGAATCGAAACACTATTCTCGTGATAGATGATCTTAGGTTCATCTTGCAAGTGGATTGTCCTCAAGCTCCTGCGCCTAACACCATTGTGGCAGTGCGCAACGTCTATGACAAATGGATCAAGGCCAATGACAAGGCCAAGGTCTACATCTTGGCGAGCATATCTGATGTGTTTGCTAAGAAGCACGAGGACACAGTCACCGCTAAGGAGATCATAAACTTGTTGCAGAGCATGTTTGGACAACCGTCCTCACAGGCTCGACATGAAGCCCTTAAGTTCATTTACAACTCCCGCATGAAGGAGAGCTCCTCAGTGCGAGAACACGTTCTCAACCTCATGGTTCACTTCAACGTGGTAGAGTCGAACGAGGCTGCCATAAACGAGCAGAGTCAGGTCAGCTTCATTCTGGAATCTCCTCCGAAGAGTTTCATGTCATTCCGCAGCAATGCGGTTATGAATAAGCTGGAGTACACTCTTACCACACTCTTAAATGAGCTACAGACTTACCAGTCTCTTATGAAAAGTAAGGGACAGGAAGGGGAGGCAAATGTTGCCACCTCGAAAAAGTTCCACCAAGATTCGACCTCTAGAGTCAAGTCTGTGTCATCCTCTTCTGAAAGTAAGACTTTCAAGAAGAAGAAGGCCACTTGTAAGGGGCCTAGACCTGACCCCACTACTGCCACTGCCAAGAAAGGCAAGGCCAAGGTTGCAGAGAAAGGAAAGTGTTTCCACTGCAATATGGACGGACATTGGAAGCGCAATTGCCTAAAATACTTTGCCGAAAAGAAGAAAACCAACGAAGGTAAATATGATTTACTTATTTTGGAAACATGTTTAGTGGAGAATGATGACTCCGCCTGGATACTGGATTTAGGAGCCACTAATCACGTTTGTTCATCATTTAAGGGAATTAGTTCCTGGAGCGAGCTTGATGCCTGAGAGATGACTCTCAAAGTCGGAACAGGAGAGGTTGTCTCAGCTGTGGCGATAGGGGAGCTCAAGTTGTTTACAAACAAGAATATGTATATATTATTAGATAATGTGTACGTAGTTCCTAAAATTAAAAGGAACTTAATTTCAGTTTCTTGTTTGTTAGAACATTTATATTCCATTTCTTTTGATTTAAATGAAGCGTTCATTTCAATATGGTGTCAATATTTGTTTTGCTTTGCTTGAAAACAACTTGTATTTGCTAAGACCAACCAAAACTAAAGTAGTTTTAAATACCGAGTTGTTTAAAAATGCTAAAACTCAAATTAAAAGGCAAAAAGTTTCTCACAAAGAAAATACCTATCTTTGGCACTTAAGATTGGGTCACATTAATCTCAATAGGATTGGGAGGTTGGTTAAGAATGACATTCTAAGTGAGTTAGAAGACGATTCTTTACCACCATGTGAGTCTTGTCTTGAAGGCAAGATGACTAAAAGACCTTTTACTGGAAAAGTTTATAGAGCCAAAGAGCCTTTAGAACTTATACATTCAGATCTTTGTGGTCCGATGAATTTTAAAGCTCGAGGAGGATATGAATACTTCATCTCTTTTATAGATGTTTATTCAAGGTATGGTTATTTATACCTAATGTAACATAAGTCTAAAGCCCTTGAAAAGTTCAAGGAGTACAAGATTGAAGTTGAAAATCAATTAGGTAAAACCATTAAAACACTTCGATCCAATCAGGGTGGAGAGTATATGGACTTGAGATTCCAGGACAATATGATAGAACATGGAACCACGTCCCAACTCTCAGCCTCTAGTACACCTTAACAAAACAGTGTATCAGAAAGGAGAAACAGAACCCTGTTGGACATGGTTCGATCAATGATGAGCTATGCTCAGTTGCCTAACTCGTTTTGGGGTTATGCAGTGGAGATTGCGGTTTACATTTTGAACATAGTTCCATCAAAGAGTGTTTCTGAAAACACCCTTTGAGCTATGGAATGATCGTAAATCTAGTTTACGTCACTTCCGCATTTAGGGATGCCCAGCAGATGTGCTCATAACTAACCCAAAGAAACTGGAACCTCGTTCAAAAGTATGTCTATTCGTAGGTTACTCTAAAGAGACGAGAGATGGTCTATTCTTCGATCCTCAAGAAAATAGAGTGTTTGTATCGACAAACGCCACTTTCTTGGAAGAAAACCACGTTCGAGATCATAAACCACAGAGTAAGGTAGTCATTAACAAGATTTTCGAAGAGGCTACAAACACGTCAATAAGAGTTGTTGATCAAATTGGCACTACAACAAGAGTTGTTGATGAAGCCATTACATCACGTCAGTCATATCTACCTCAAGAATTGAGGGTGCCTCGACGTAGTGGGAGGATTGTGTCACAACCTGACCACTACATAGGTTTAACTGAAACCCAAGTTGTCATACCTGATGACGACGTCGAGGATCCATTGACCTACAAAAAGGTAATGACAGATATTGACAAGGACAAATGGGTCAAAGTCATAGACCTGGAAATATAGTTGATTTACTTCAATTCCGTTTGAGAACTTGTAGATCAACCTGACAGGGTAAAACCCATAGGGTGCAAATGGATCTATAAGTGAAAAAGAGATGCCGAAGTAAAGGTACAAACCTATAAGACGAGACTTGTGGGAAAAGGCTACACACAAAGGGAGGGGTGGACTATGAAGAAACCTTCTCCCCTGTAGCTATGCTTAAGTCCATCAGAATACTTTTGTTCATTTCCACATATTATGACTATGAGATATGACAAATGGACGTCAAGACTGCCTTTCTGAATGACAATATTGAAGAAAGTATTTATATGTCTCAACCCGAAGGGTTCATAGAACAAGGTAAAGACAAAAGGTTTACAAGCTTAAACGATCCATATATGGACTGAAACAAGCATCTCGATCTTGGAACATAAGATTTGATACTGCGATCAAATCTTATGGTTTTGACCAAATCGTTGATGAGCCTTGTGTATACAAGAAGATCGTCAACAACACTGTAGCCTTCTTAGTGTTGTATGTGGATGATATCCTACTCATTGGGAATGATGTAGGATACCTCACTGACATAAAGAAGTGGCTAGCTATTGAGTTCCAAATAAAGGATTTGGGAGAAGCTCAGTATGTTTTTGGCATCCAAATTCTAAAGGATCGCAAGAACAAAATGTTAGCCCTGTCTCAAACAACTTATATCGACAAGATACTTGTTCGATATTCGATGCAAAATTCCAAGAAAGGCTTATTGCCCTTCAGGCATGGAATTCATCTATCTCAGGACCAATGTCCTAAGACACCTTAAGAAGTAGAGGATATGAGACGTATACCCTATGCTTCAGTAGTGGGCAGCCTGATGTATGCTATGTTGTGCACCAGGCCGGACATTTGCTATGCAGTAGGGATGGTCAGTAGGTATCAATCCAACCCAGGATATGATCACTGAACTACTGTTGAAGGATCCTTAAGTATCTAAGGATAACGAGGGACTACAAGCTCATGTATGGCGCTAAGGATTTAATCCCTACAAGATACACTGATTCTGACTTCCAAACAGACAAGGATTCAAGGAAATCCACGTCGGGGTTAGTATTCACTCTTAACGGAGGAACGGTAGTTTCGCGAAGCATCAAACAAGGATGCATCGCTGACTCCACCATGGAGACTGAGTATGTTGCAGCTTGTGAAGCAGCAAAAGAGGCAGTTTGGCTTAAAAAGTTCTTGACAGATTTGGAAGTCGTTCCAAACATGAACTTGCCCATCACACTTTATTGTGATAACAGTGGTGCTATGACAAATTCTAAAGAACCACGAAGCCATAAGAGAGGCAACACATCGAAAGGAAGTACCACCTTATACGGGAGATAATGCAACGAGGAGATGTGATCGTCACAAAGATCGCTTCGGAGCACAATATTGTTGATCATTTTACAAAGGCGCTCACGGCTAAAGTGTTTGAGGGCCATCTGGAAAGTTTAGGTCTACGAGCTTTGTACGATTAGTCTATGGCAAGTGGGAGAAATGTAATGGGTATAGTGTATGCCATAGTTTATTGTATTTTCCCTTTGCTTTATGATAATGTACATCCCACTCGAGTTTAGTTTAAGTGGGAGTTTGTTGGGTGTGTTGCGCTAAACTCGTAGTTTGTATTTATGTAAAAACAAATATATATTCAATAAAGTTTTATTCAATAAATTTGTTGTTGAATTCATAGCATTGCATTGTCCAAAATCCAATAAACTAAACATCCAAGGTTATTATCATGTAACTGAGTATATAATTGATATACCCCTGATATACGAGGTATATATTTGATATACCCCTGATATACAAGTGGATAATGTCTCGTGAATAACCTAAAGGGTCTATAGTATATGGATAAGGCTGGGTACCTTATCCTGGCAACAATATGGATACGACCCACTTTGTAAATGTTACAGACGACTCGATCCAAGTCGTTCGTGTGGAGACATGCGAGTAGGGGTATCCTATACAATGAGTTTGTATAAGACCAGACCGCGAAATAGTCAATCTTGAAATGTAACGTCATTAACTAACAGATTTCTATTTCATAGGATGACCAGGCAACTCATTCTTAATCCTGAGTGAGTTATGGACTCCTGCCTGTGAGGACTCATCCTTTGATTTGTGTGGGTGAGAGTGGCTGGAGTCGCCGACTCAATATTCTTACCATTTTGGGGACGAGACTGAATGGGGAGCTGGGAACATAACTTCACAAGATGAAATTCACTTCTCCCCGATTTTAAGGGAGTAGATGAGTGTTCTCTTAATTACTGACTCCGGGACTTGAACAAGGGGCCCACCCTCTCACTGGCCCGATGGTCGGATCATAATCGGGTTGCTCATTAGAGGAGCAGTGGTATTTAAGGAGTAAGATGTAACTTAAGGGTAAAACGGTAATTTGACCCAACTTGAGTTACGAGCACTCGTGAAGGATTGACTTACCATTAATGGTTGATATCCGTGGACACAGAAATAATCTATAGTGAGAAGAGTTCAGCGGTGGGTTTTTAGTTGAGTAACCTGTAGTTAACGTATGTTGATTAAGGTGGTTAATGAGTTTAACCAATTAATCTCGTAACGTTAGAGCTTCTGATATGTAGATCCATTAGGTCCCCTTGCTAGCTCGTAAAGGGTAATTAAGAACATAAAATCTTGGAAAGTAATTTGAATTGTTCAAATTTAATTAAAGGGAACTTGAGTTAATTGTGTATGACACAATTTAAGATAATGTATGATGATACATTATAAAACTATATATTATGAGAGAATAATATGAATAGGATTCATATTAATACTATAGGTTAAAGTTTAATGTGAATTAGTTTCATATTAAATACTATAGGTTATGAGGGAAATGTATATTTGAATATGATTCAAATATTAATTTGTTTAATTAAATATGATTTAATTATATTTAATTAATTAATATTTAATTAAATTAAAATAGTTTTAATTTAATTAATTATTAAATTTATTTATTAAATTAAATAAATGAATATATATATACACGTTTGTTAATTATGGATATATCCATAATTAACAAACTCACCACTTCCTAACAATTTTGTTGGGAAAGTGGTGAGGTGGAGATCGGGAAGTTTCTTCCCCTCTCGCTCTTCCCTCATT
>NW_019104634.1:206545-218029 GCF_001995035.1 Momordica charantia
TCCCTTTTCTTTTGTTTTAAAACATAAAACCCACTTGGGCTAGGGTTTTTCCTTTACCTTTCTTTTGTTTAAGGCTCACTTACCCAATCACTCCTTGTTAAACAAAAACTAAGCCCACGAATCAAGAAATTAGAATCCTATTTCCAACCTCCTTAAGCTTATTTATAACCAATAATAGAATTTCGTAGTTGGTCCAACGACCCAGAACAAATGCCAACGAAGCGGACCCCTCACTAAACAATAATTAAATAAGTACATACACGCAAATAACTCACAACAATTTCCGCAGTAGTTCAAAATAACTGAAATGAAACACTTACGTTAAATAAAAAAAATAAATAAATAAAATTAAAATTAAAAATAAAATTCTAAGAAAGGAAGTCCCGAGACTCGAGAGTAAGCTAACCTGAGTAACGCAGGACGTTACAGGATTGTTGTTTAAGAAAGGCGAAAAACTCAATCTAGAAGTTTATATAGATGCATATTATGCGGGATCGATAGATGATAGGAAATCAACTTCTGGTTATTGTACTTTCTTAGGTTGAAATTTAGTGACATGGAGAAGTAAAAAAAATAGAATGTAGTAGCAAGATCGAGTTCAGAAGTAGAATTTAGAGCAATGGCATTGGGCATCTGTGAATTACTCTGGATAAAAATTATTTTAGAAAATTTGAAGATTCCATGGGAAGGACCTATGAAACTTTACTGTGATAACAAGTCAGCCGTCAGTAGTACACATAATCCAGTTCAACATGATAGAACCAAGCATGTTGAGATTGATAGACACTTCATAAAAGAGAAGTTAGACAGCAGCCTCATATGTACTCCATTTGTGTCAACAAATAATCAAATAGCAGATATCCTTACAAAAGGATTGAACAACAACTTTGAGCATTTGGTTAACAAGCTAGGAATGGAGAATATTCATTCACCAGCTTGAGGGGGAGTGTTAAATTATATTTATTATCTTTTAATTTCCTATTTAGGTTAGGGTTTCCTTGTTCTAATAGGTAAGTGTTTAGTTATCCTAATAGGCAAGGGTTTCATTCTATTTTCTTCTTTGTAAGCAGCTATTTATACCATTGTATCAATTCTTTAAAGTTTAAGAAAATAGTACTATTTTTATCAATTAACAGCAACCTTTGTAAGAACAAAAACCTTAATAAACACACACGGCAACACCTAGTACACAAACAGAGAATCACCCAAGGGGGGAGAATAAGGGACTTGATAAGCGCCAAGGTTGCTCGTGTTTACAAAGCTAGAGGTCCTTCTAGGATCCTTGCAAACATTCACAAAAACGACTAACTTACCGAATGATTCCAACCAAGAGTAAGGTTAGAAGATGAATCASTCTTAGATCGGACTTAGAATCTACGATRRDCACTYYTAGATCCTAAGACGACTCACTCCAGAATTAGCTTGATCGAGACTAATCCAATGAATCGGTTTAACATCAAACCTAAAGCAAGATTTGAAAGAAGCAACACCAAAAGTGTTAAGGAACAAAAGTTCTTGAATTTCAATATGTTTTAATCTTAAGTTATCCATAACAAGAGCATTACAAGCCTTTAAATAGGCCAAATGGTCGTTCAATATAAGAACACCAAAAGTTTTTCAAAATACTACTTAATGCAAATTGTAGAAAATAAGACATGCAAATCAAAACTTGATTGCACATCATTCTAGACACTTAAATGCGGATCAGAAAACGTAGTCATGCTTCAAATGGTCTTATCTATGTGCTGTAGGAGGCGCTTCACATTTGGATATGGTTTGACAACTTTTGACTTCACAAACTCCAAAGAGGTGCAATCTGCAAAGGCACCTGTTCACGAATCTGCACACTTTTTTTGTCTTCCGTGCCATCTCTCAAAATAGACAACTTTTCCCGTGCCATCTTTGCTTCATTCTCTTCTTGACTCATTGAAGTATCATTATGAATAAATTCGGGCTCAAAACTCTTTGTTGGTTCTTGTGCATTAACAAGCTTTTGAAGGTGCAGTGTGAAAGCCTCTTGAATCTTCCTTGCCTTTCTTGTAATAATTGCTCCTTTGATATATGTAATTGGTCACAAATGGATTCGTATCAGGACTTACCTTGAAGTTCAAGGCTTTGGATAGAGAGAACATGTTCTAAATCCAAAGTGAAACACTCCACAAGTTTGATGATCAACCTAAACTTGCATGTTTCAAAAGTTTTGTGCAACTAGATCAAGATGAACTAATGCTCATGGTTTTTGGAGCAAAGAGAAAAGCTCAAGCCATTTCCATTAATTAATAATCCAACCTGTCAAATGTACAAGAAGAATCCTATAAATAGGGAACTTGATTTTCCCTAAAATAAAAGACAAAAGACTTCAAGTAAATCTAGACTAAACTAGTTACAAAGGGGCATAAGTTATACAAATTGAGGGGGGTTTCCCTAAATGGGCCTCTAAAGTGCATAAAATCTCATTCTTAAGCCTAGGACCTATTAAATAAATTATTACATGTAAGTTCAAAAGAAGGTTACAAAACTAATTACATGAAAACACTACTTTAAGACTCAAACTCTAAATACTTCATAAATTGGAGCTCTTGGGTTTGGTGTCTTCTTGTTCCCTCGAAGCTTCTTTCTCCACTTGTTCTCCTTTCTCATGAAACTTGATGATCCACATGTTGAAGTGGAGATCTCCTTCTTCATCAATTGACCCTCATGGCATGATGTGCGTTGCTTGAAGCATATCAGGTTGATTCTCGCGTGGGAGATTTCTTGTGAACCCCCTAGCAGAAACTTCAACAAGCATCGAGCTGCCGCCTCCTCTGTCGCTTTCCTGTTCCAAGTGGCCAAAAGGGATGGAACATCTCTACAAAAAAATAACTTGTCATTAGTAGCGAGCTACGAAGGTCATTATAAAGGACTTGGAGAAAACAACTTACCTTTTTCTCCAGGAAAATGGGGTTGTTGATGATTATGATCGGTCGGTGACACTTGGGGATTGTCTGCTTGATGGCTAGCAGCAGGGATGAGCTCCTCCAAGGTGTGTAGGTTAGGTAATGTCGAGCTGCTTTGCAAATCTTTGGAACATGCCACAAGTATTCCAATGTCAGCTCTTTATTCTACAATGTTGGTCTAGGAAGAATTGCAAAATAAAATTGACCTAGGGATTCGAACATTGTGCTGACTTGAACGTCAAAGTGTTTGTTCCTTGTCTTCTCGCATGTAAGAGTGGGGATTCGAACCCACGACTATTTTTGTCAAAAAAAATGTCTTTTAATTAATTGAGCTGGGTTAGCTTGACAAATGTAGTTGTTTTTACTAGGTAAAAGACAAGAGTTATATGTGGCTGTTAGGTGTGGGGATAAAGCGCGTACAATATGCAAATTCCATTTGATTTGAAATATTAATTTTATTTTTTTTTTTTCAAGAAATTCGAGATTAATTTTACTATTTTCAATTTTTTTGAAATAATGATAATTTTTGTAGATCAGATTGGTAGTGAATCACAATGAAATGACAGGTATAACAAAAACGTCCGATATTTACAAAAGAGAAACAAAAGAGAGGCAGAGCAATGACGATGATAGAAAGGCATAAGGTCAGCAAAGAAACTCAGGAGACGGAGAAGACAGAGTTGTCCTATCATTTATCTATCAATAAATGGGTAAAATTCACTCATCCAAATCAATATACAAACTACAAAAAAGAAAATCATTTGTTCACCCGAAAGTCCATATGGAAGCGTTGCGTGTTGGGCACGGTTCCTCCACRCTTAGTCTCCTCTGCCTCTCACAAAACAAATTAGCATCTGGGATTTTAACGCAAAAGCTTAAGCCAAGCCGTGTCCGAAGAAATTGTGAGTTCCTTCTGTCGTCAACACTAACTGCGACAATGATAGTTCCAATCGAGAAAGCGAAATCAACTTGAACAGAGCCATTGTAGAAGCAGACTGCAGAAGAAGCTTTGGAGTTTATTTCTGATATGATCATTTCCTTGCTGTTGGGAAAGGATTCAGCCCCTCCCCTCACGAGGTTAATTAAAACAGCCTTCTTCTACTACATAGAAATTAGTTGAAATTTTACAAGGACCAAAACAGAAACCCAATAAATTATCAAATTTGACCAAAATTGAAATTCTAAACTTCAAGGCCATCATAAAAAATGGATAAAAGTTCAGCTTTGAGTAACATATAATGAATAATGTTGATAGGATGGCTTATGCACAGAAGAAAATGCAAATGCTGTTCTACATTAGGAATACCTGCCACTGGGAAGAGGCTAGATGTAAACCTTGGTCTAATTGACCCAACATTTCATCTGCAAAACGAAGATAAGAGTAGCCTAGGTAGCACGGACACACTTAAAATGGTGAAGTGTCGGTGTCGGACACGTGTCCAAAATTAATTTTTTATTTTTTATTTTTAAAAAATGGGACACGCTGGGGACACGTCTGGGACACGCTGAGGACACGACCGGGACACGCGAGGGTCTTTTTTTTATTTTTTTTTCCTTTTACATAGTTTTCTTATTTCTTCTTCATCAACCAACAACCAAACTATAGGTCTTCTTTATTCTCTAGAAACCAAATAAAAATGAACCCAAGAGTCACTAACTCCCCCAAACTTATAAAGATAGGTGAACAAAGAAGAAGGAAGAAGAGGCGACAATGTTTAGAAAGGAGAAGGAGGAGAGGAGAGGAGGCGAGAAGAAGAAGAAGTAGGAGGTAGCAGGTTGTGACGAAACAAATAAAAACTATGGTTAGACTATTAAGTGGGAAGAGGGGAATCCAAGATGAAAATTAGGTCTTCTTGATTATGAGAGAAAAATTATGGCTAGAGTTAGGTTTTCTTTTAAATATATATATATAATTTTTTATTTAAATATTAATTAAAAATTATATAAATAAATAACGTGTCCCCAACGTGTCGTGTCCTTTTTTGGAAACTAACGTGCCGCCGTGTCCGTGTCGTGTCATATCTGTGTCGCGTGTCCGTGCTTCTTAGAGAGTAGCTAAGAACATGTAAAAGATCCCTAACATATAATTTAAATGGTTTATATTATTCCAGCAGTGACTGTAAGTAGTTCTTTCACATGATCAGTTTTCTTCATACCATAATTGGAACCAAATTAGATGCTCATTGCATATTAATTCAAGAGACAAGAATGAAGAATAAGCCTGATAAAATTTAAGAGTAAATGCAAGTAGCAAAACTGTAATAACAATTCAAAGATTTTAATGGTATTCGGTGCTTCTTAAGACAATTTAAATAATAAAAGGTTCCAAGGCTGGTTTACATCTGAACTTCTAAGAAGCATGGATACAGACATCAGATATGGACATAGTGACTATGACATGTTATATTCTAAAAATATAGGACATGGACCGAGCAAAGACACAATTATTAAAACATACAATTTCTTTAGGTATATATATTTTTATACCGCAAGGAAATTTAAAGTCAATAAGCTTATACAATTTTGTTTAAAAAAATGAGTTTGATGTATTTTACCCCAAAATTTATTATATTGTCTTATATTACTATTTATGTCTATTTCTTATTTCTCATGCTTAACAAGTGTTTGATGCGTGCCTAACAAGTATCGAATCAATTTTCACTTTGTACAACTAGTGTATGACACTATTAAGCTAACAAGGTGTCTGATAAGTGTCGGAGTGTCAAAGCATCCGACACGGACACGTTACCCAAAATGAAATGTTGGTTCTTCTTAGCTGAATTTTGTACTCCTAAGTCAATAAATATGCATTGTATCAAAAAGGTTAATACATCTGCGCCCTCACTACAGAATGAACAACTTGACCATGCAGATAGAAACAATAATTTCCAAAATTACATAGTCAGATTCATTCCAAATTGGATTAGAAAATAATCCTCACACATTTAGTTTTAGAAATCCTAATTTGCTCATAAGGTGTTTCTGCATTAAAAAGAAAAAAAGACCTAAAATCATTACACGTGTTTGATACAATTCAAAGCAGACAAACCAATTTGAAAAAGAACGAAATCTACAGTATTGCTAATATTACTAAATGAAGGTGCAAAAAAATAATTGTGTGGGGATAGCCAAGCGACCAATTCCATTAGCCTGCCAAAATTATGATTTATGCAATGACAATTTTGAATTACTTCAAATCAGGGGATCTTTCATAATGTTGCCTTGAAATTTCCAATGGCCCCTCCCTTATAGCTTCCTAAGAAACAACCTACCCACCCACCACCCCACCTTTAAAACAATAGGTACTTGAAAAGAACATGAAATTGTAAATATTTTATAGAATAAAATGTAATAGGCGAAAGAATAGTTTGCTCTGTGCTCAACACATGGATCCGTGTCTTTGGAATAAAATGGAAAAGGTCAAGGAATGTTCCTTACAAACCGAACTGAAATATTACATGAAGGGATATTTATCCATGTTAAAAATCATCAAGAAGTAGGTTCTAGTCGACTAGCTTATTGACGAACAGGCAACAATGCATAGTTCCAAAATACAGATTCATAAAACCTGTGTGTTTAACAATTTGACATACCAGTACTTCAGTAAATTGAAAATATTCAGTAATGTTAATACCCTTTTTTTTAAGGATAGTCAAGTTAATACTAATCAACTTATCATCAAAAAAACTTCAAACTGTCAAAAGCAACACATTAAAGGAGAGCTTCATAGATAGAAAAACTCGATGAATTGGATTTGATCCTCTCTTCTTTGTGTGTATGTTTTGACAGGTCATATAGAAATCAGAAACTTATACCATCACTCCAAATAAAAATAATTTTGTACTACTTGCTAAACAGAAAATGTTTTGGTGAAGAAAATGAATAAAGTATGTCAACCCAAGGACAACAAGATTATCAGGAAAAGCACATGCATCCCCCATAGTATGATAGTATGCAAAAAATTAAACAGGATATGTAAGGGAAGAGAAAGAAAGAATGAAAAATATACTTACAAGATATAAGAGATGTAGGAACCCAATGTCTCATACGGCTCATTTACGGTGACCACTACCCCAACACCAAGCTCGAGGAACGTCTATTAGATACAGAACAGCACCTAACAGTATAAACACAATAGGTCAAATAGCAATCAGAAACTAAATACAAATGAAGTTCTTAGCGTTAAAACATGTTACAAATTAACACCTTCATTCCCATATTAAGTTCTTGGTTGCTTTCGCTAGTCATTTCCTTATTCCACCCAATTGCATAACTAGTTCTTGATCTCCAAATTTATTCAAATGTTTGATGACATGATCCGCATAATGAGGTTTTAAACGAATCCCTTTTTTAAGCATCAACCTTGCAAGTTTTTCAGCATCCATAGGGTGATCATGCTCACAGAGACCAACTAGAAGGAGAGAATAAATATCCGAGTCAATGGAAGATAAATATCCATTCCTATCCACTTCATTGCATAAGTTATAACCATCTAGCACTCGCTCCTCTAAGCATAATTCCTTGATCATGACGCTACAAGCTACACCATCTGGCTTCACCCCACTAGCTAACATGTTTCTAAATAGCTCCTCTGCCGCTGCAATCTTTTTCATCTTAGCCAAGGACACCACAAGTGAGCTATAGCAATCCCCATATGAAGTACCACCTCTTGCAACCACTCTATGAATCAACTCATAAACTTCTTCCATGTGACCATCTTTACAAAATTCCTTTATCAAAGTTCTAACTGTGACACGATTTGGAGCACATCCAGAGTTTTCCATTCTGTCCAATATCTTCAATGCCTCCAGAGGCTGACCTAATTCACATAGACTCTGAATTATGGAAGTGTATGTGACAGTATTTGGACTACAATTTCCCCCTTCTTTTTCCATCTCCTCCAACAATTCCATTATCTTTTCCGTAATCCCCTGTCGACTAGCACCATTGAGCAGGATAGAGTAAGCCAGTGTATTGGGTGAACATCCATTTTCCTTCATAGCCTTAAATAACCCATAAGCATCCTCCAAACGACCCACATCACAGAATCCTTTGAGCATCGCAATATAAGTGATCATATTAGGATGAATATCTATTGAATCCATCTCTTCCATCAACTTCATCGCCTTATCCATCTCTCCCTTTTCTATAAACAATCTTACAACCAGATTATAGATTGTAGTATCTGCACGCAAATGAAATTCAGGCATTTTCCCTAATATCAACAAAGCCTCATTGGCAAGCTTAGCTTCTTTACACAAATTTAACATAACCTTAAACATTCTAATATCAACAACACAACCCTCCCTTCTATAATCTTCAATAACATTCAAAAGCAAACAAGGGCTTCGATCAATTCCAATCAATTCACAAGCTCTACTATACATAAAAGAACTATGCCTGTAATTAGGTTGACGACCAGCCCATATAAAAAATCTAAGACCCATTAGGGATAGTTCGAAGGAACACTTATGTAATACTTGGTTGACACATCTGGAATCCAGCGTCGTCTTAACGGTAGCCAGGATTTTCTCCACGTTTCCATTGTTTTTCTGCAGATGATCGTAGAATAAATCGGCAGAAGAAACTGTACTTAGATGCAAGGCAGATAATTTCGAGATCTTGAGACCAAATGAGAATGAACGGAAGCTAAAGATTCCAAAGAGAGCCATTTATACAGTAATTTCAGAGCAACAAAAAGTTCTTTTAACAAGGGGCAGCTGCAGACGATTTACATAGTCACTTAAAATGAAAATAATCCCTGAACTAAAAAAAAATCCTAAATGTAGCAAAACTAGAGCATATGTAAATCAATGATTACTGGGTTCAATTTGATTCGATTTACTGGTCAGATTTTTCCCTTCTCCGGTTCTTTCTGCCCTTCACTTGGATTATTGATAGATTCCTACGAAACCTGAGGCGTTTCGGGACGAAGATGAGTTTGGAACGAGACTATGAAAGAGATGAAACCTAGATTCTGGAGTAATTGAGATTTTTTACTCGAAATTGTTTGCAATTTCGACTTTTGACTCGTTTTCTAAATATTAGTATTTGTGACTTTGGGATACGGTTTTTGGGAATTTGGGCTGAGTTGAGTAATCTTTTTCAGACAAAAATGATTTATGTCTTGCTGTATAAAATAAAAGTTTTGCAACGTTCGGTTTAGGTTTGAAATTACGTAATGTCATAGCTCAACGGTAATTGGCATATTACTTTCACTATCCCTCTACTCATTTTTTAGATTTCTCTCTTATTCCCTCCCTCTATCTCCCTCTCTTTTTTGAGCATTTTCTTCTTTCCTCTCACTTCCTTGATTATGTCTGTTATCCTTTATCCCAAAATCCCAGTCGAGAAAAACTACATTTTTCAAAATATTCATCTTTAGCAAATCCCACTTCTAGAAAATCACTTGCTTTCGATTTTTTCTTCTTCATAGATTTTTTCTACCATTTGTGAATTTTTCTTCTTTTGAGATTTTTCTACTTCGAATAAAGCATGCCGAAACGAGTTGAATCGGGCTCTTAATCTCGTTCTCATTCAAAATCGCCCTCACTCTTTTTAAGGATCGGTCTCTCTCTTTCTTCTTCAGAATCGATCTCGCTCTCGCTCTTCTTCAGAATCGCTCTCAGTCTCGCTCTTCGCCTCCATAATCGATCTCGCTCTTGCTCGCCTTCAGAATCGTTCTCGCTCACGCTCAGAAGCACTCTCGCTCTCTCTCAAAATCTCTCTCGCTCTCATTCTCTCTCAAATATTTGTTGCTAAAATCTTTCCCTCCTGAATCTTCTATCTCTCGATCGAAGTTGGCAGTGGAGGAGGCCATTGATGGCGTCTGGTTGGAGGAAGCGACGATGCAAAGGGAGGTCACGCAGGTGATTCTAGGGCTCAAAAGTGCGAATTTGACCCATTTGACCTAAAAATGTTTTAGGTTTGCTCAAATGACTCAAATTTAGATTTTTCACTTATATGACCCCATTCCTCTTTTGCTTACAAATCAAGGTCCGTGAAATAACGAAACTGCCCCTGCTTTATATAAAAAAACCTGACAATGTATAGCTCTAAAAAAACTCGACGGAGATCGCATAGAACTCGACGGAGTTTTTAATATATTTCACCAACCTAGATTTTATTAGTCACTAACCTCTTGTACGATCATTAATGCAATTAATTTCATTCGAAATGGATCAGTTTTTTTTTTGTACTTCTCTTCATCCGCAGAGAACAATTACTTTCAGTGTTTGAAACGTGCTTTCGTGCAAGATCCACTTTTTTTTTTAACCTCAGAAAGATCCATTGTTTGAAACGTGCCTTTCGTCATCTTCAAACGATCAGGTTAGTTTTTTTATTTTCAGAGTATAAGTTATATTTTCTAAGTGTAAAGGCATCATTTTCCCTTCTTTTTAAGTTTAAAAACATTGTTTGCTAGTTTTTGATCCGTTGAGAGTAAGAGAACGAGTTGTATTTATAATGTAGTTTGGTTAATCTCGGGTGAGTTGCATAAGAAACTCGATGGAGTTGTGTGAATCTCGAGGGAGTTGCGTAGAAACCCAGTCGAGTTTTGTAAATTGGTGGAATCCCGAGGGAGTTGCGAAGAAACAGCCGAGTTTTGTAAACTGGTTATAACATATAGGACCAGAAACAAATAAGCAGATGATAGAAATATAACAATCTGGAAAATTTCTCCACGCATCTCGAGGGAGTTTATGCTCGAGTTTTAACAAGGTTTTAACAAATTTTCAAAATTTTCTCTCAAAATCCCGAGGGAGTTCGCGACCAGGATTTAACCAAGTGAGTGAGCTTAAACATGAAGGAACTCCCCAGAGTTTTAACAAAAGAACAGCTTCTCAATTTTTCTCTCCAAAATCCCAAGGGAGTTCGCGACCAGTATTTAACCAAGTGACTGAGCTTAAACTTGAAGACTTCCCAGAGTTTTAACCAAAAATGAACAATTTCCCAATTTTTCTCTCAAAATCCCGAGGGAGTTCGCGACCAGGATTTAACCAATTGAGTGAGCTTACACGAAGGAACTCCCTAGAGTTCTAACAAAAAAGGAAAAAATTTTCAAATTTTATCTCAAAATCCCGAGGGAGTTCGCGACCAAGATTTAACCAAGTCAGCGCTTAAACTTGAAGGAACTCCCTAGAGTTTTTGAGTTTAAACTGAAAAATTTTTCAATTTCTCTCTTTGAATCCTGAGGGAGTTCGTAACGGGGAAAATTTCCAGTGAGCTTCATACTTTAGAAAACAATCTCGAGTTCGAAGCCTTTGAAAAAAATCTCGTGTAAAAACTCCGTCGAGATGGATAGATAAAATTGCGGCTTTTTTCACCTTCAACCCTAATTTGAAAAACCCATATGAAATCGCCCTAATTAAACCCTACTTTGAACTCCCCTACATTAGATCATAGTTTGAAACTTCTAAATAGAACTCTAATCTGAAATCCCCTTACCTATGTTCTAAATGGAACCTAATTTCAGATCCCCTAGTTCGGAGTTTGCGAACATACTTTTCTCGAAAAAATTTGAAGAACTCGATAGGGATTCATCAAAACT
>NW_019104634.1:227060-239774 GCF_001995035.1 Momordica charantia
TGAACAGGGTCGACCGCGGTGATGACGTGGAGAGGGCTTGACCGAGGAGGGATCACTAGTCGAGTTAGTGAGGATAGAGGGAAGGGTCGTTTGGTACGAGTAGCGTTGGGATTTATGTTATTGTTAGGTGTGAACCGAGGAGAAATTTTGTATTCTTTAGAACTACTTTATTTTTTTTTATGGATGTTGTTGGTAAACGCGTCACTGTTGTCGTTGGAGTTTAGGTGTACGGTTGTTTTATTTATTTAAGAATATTAGCCACTGAGGCGGATATGAGATGTCTTTGTTTTTAAATTGCCCACGGAGAGCGAAGTTTTGACAGTTTATAAAATTGATATTTCTGGTGGAACTTATGGGAGTCGAAGCTTTATTTCATTTAAATTATTTCCCAGGGAGTTGATTATCTCGTGTTTAGAGTTAAGGCTAGACAGGTGAATTATTTAGCGTTGCCTAGGATGGTATATAACATCTTGGGGCGTTTCAACAATGATTTACAATACAACTCCTTGGAGCTTCTAGAACGCCATAAAGGATAGTTTATACGCGTTTCCACATGCTTTTCAAATTAGTGTCGTTTAAGAAATCAAAATTATATAGTTATGTCAGTCAATATTAAATTTCATTCTTAGATTATTTTTATATAATTGTAAGGGTGGCCATACAAGACTATTTCAACGTTGACCACACATGTCACACTTAGGTTGAATGATGATGTCATTCCTTGACTTCTCCAATGGTCGTGTACTTATTCTCGCAGTTTTCATATGCTGGCCACTGATATCTACTAGTCGAAACAGGTATGTGTATTCTTATATATACTTGACTCAATATCTATTATTAATGTCAATGGAGGTTGAACAATATCATATGGATCATGTCGTGCCTCCACCGCAAGCTCGCATCGTATTTCCTCGAATACCCACTATTGACTTAGGAGTAGATCATACGCCGAAGAAGATAGGCCCAATGCTAGAAGGAATTGAAGAGTCTGAAGAACTGAGCGAGTGGCATTGAGTAAGGGTGAGCAAACGTACCCAAAAAACTGAGACGACCGATCAAAACTGACCAACTGACACCGACCAAACCGAGGTCGATCGATCGATTTCAAGCATTTTGTGGTCGGTGGTCGGTTTTGAATTTTAAAACCAACAAGTCGGTCGATCAAAGCATATTAAATCAATTTTTAAGACCAACCAACCTATCGACGATAATATACTATTAAAAAAACATAATTTTTAATACTTTTTGAATATTTTAATACTAAGTTATTTTTTATTTTTATTGTAGAATGTAGCCCTAGGTTTCCTTTCCATTTAACATTCTTTTATACTTTATTTTCCTTTATGCACCGTCCACCTTCATCTTCATCTTCTTCAAAATTTTCATCTCCATTTTCTTCTTCTGAGTTCACACTCGCACGCCACCCACCACTTTTCCATTTTTCAGTTTCTCCAGTCTTATCCATTTTTTTGCTTCTTTCTTTTGTGCTCCGCCCACCACTTCATCTTCTCTTTCTTTGTGTGCCGGCCACCACAGCCCCCTCTTTTCTCTTCATTCGTATTCTTTCCTTGTGCAGTATCAAACAGATACCGACGCGACCCTCCGGCCCTTCACTTATTTTCCTTCTATGTTGTGTGTAGTTGGAACCTCCTCCCCCTTTCCTTTGTCGTTCTTTCCTTCAGCTCACTAATTGGGCTTCTCCTCTACCCCATTTCACAATCCATTTTAATTGTCGTTCAGAGTGCATCAAAATAGGCTTTGGGCTTAGATTTAAATTAATGTTATTGTTGCTAACTTAATCATAGTTGTATATATTTTTTAGAGTTAATATGAAGATGCCAGAGTCATCGTAAATGCTACAAATACGACAGCCACTACCACTAACACGAGATTAGAAAGTCTTTGTCAACATTGATCCGGATGAAGCGACTTCTTCGAGTCACCAAGAAAGCGTAAGAATTTTAAGACTTCTATAGTTTAGGATCATTTCGAAAAATTGACAGGTGATCCCAAAGATCCCTATGCTAAATGTAAATATTGTAGGAATGTGTATGCATGTCATTCCAAGCGTAATGGTATTGATGAAAAATCATTTGGACAGTTGTAAGAAATATTCGTATCAAAAGAAGAGAGACTCAACCCAAACAAAATTGGTTTTCAAACCTCAAGAAGGTGGCGTTGAGGATTAATTCTAGTTCAAAAATTGTGTGCGAGTCATTTGATTTGGATAGTCATCGAAGAGTTTTAGCTTAAATGATTATCCTATATGAATTCTTTTTAAATTTGTGGAGGGTCGGGGTTTTTGGTGATTTATCAACAAATCAATAGGTTTGCTGAAGCCTAAGTTTGTTTTTCCATCTCAATTTACTATAGTTATGTATATTCTTAAGATATATGTTGGTGAGAAAAAAAATTGAAAGACAACTTTATGAAAAAGAAAAATAAAGTATCCCTCATTACCGACTGTTGGACTTTTGGACATAACATAAATTACATGATATTTAAGACACATTTTACCGATTCTGATTAGAAATTGCATAAGAAGATCCTTATCAAATTGCATAAGAAGATCCTTACTTTTTGTCAAATTGATAATCATAAATGGATACCATTGATAAGGCTCTTGAAAAAGGTTTGAATCATTGAGGTATTGAAAAAATTATGACTTTGAATATTGATAATGCAGTTCGAGTGATACTACTGTCGCTTACCTTATCAAGAGATTCAGTCATGGATTGTTGTGGAATATTCAATTTTTCCATGTTAGATGTTGTGCACACATAGTGAATTTCATTATATGTGATGCTTTGAAGGATCATTATAACTACATTGATCACATTCATATTGTCGTAAGATTTTTTAGGTCTTCTCCTAGACATTCTATGACATTTACGAAATGTGTTGAAATTGAAAAAATTTCTTGTAAGAGTTCTGTATATGATTAGCACATTGGTAGGCGTTTTAGAGATTATAATTTCATAAAAGGATTTATTCTACAAAATTTACACTTTTGTCATAAAATAAACCCCTTTAAAATGAAACTCATCAACAATTTCCAATGTATATATATTTTTATTTATACTTAAATATTATTAAATTATGAAAATTCAAAATGGTTGATTTGGGAGGTTAAATTTTAAATCCCTAATTTTATGTCACTTTACACTTTCCTAAAATAAAAAAATACCCAAATCCTCAACATCTTTTCATCTTCTCCGTACGAAAACTTCTACCCGCTGGTTTCTTCGTCTTCTTCATAAAAACACAATTTTTTCCAACAAACTTTTCTGTTAAATTAGTGTCCCCTCGCCGGCAGTAGCCTGTCTCGTTCATTTCGTCATCGGTAGCTCGTCTCACTTCTCACCATTTAAAACTCGAGGTTTGTTTCTGATATTAGATTTTGGGTGTTAGAGTTTGGTGTACAGAGCACTATAGTTGATATAGATTCCATGATATAGTGTCCATACCCATAAATCTTTATAGTTTTCGACTTCAAAGTTTTCAATTTCTAATTTTGTGTGTGGTTTAAAAATATGGGAGTGTAGTTTGAACAATTTTGTGTGTGTTTTAAAATCAAATAACTTCTTTAAAAATGCTCCCTTTCGAAACTCCTAACTTTGTTTTCAGGAGGATGATTTAGAATCAGGAACAAGTTGCCTAACTTTGCCTTTCTACTGTTTCCTTCTAAATGCAATTCATCTTTCCATAAATCATTAGTTATCATCATCGAGCAGTTCAATTTTGAGAATCCTATCGATCAAAATAATTTTATTACCTCGGCAAACTAATTAAAGCAAAGCATAGGAGAGAATAGAATAGTACCTTGGGGGATGTTGAGAGTCCATATTGTCAAAGAATCAAATAAAATTAGTGGTGCAAAATTTGGGTTGTGAATTCGACGTTGAATTCAAAATATCTAGAATCATAGATGAAGAAGACCGATTCACTTTGCATTTGTATACTTTTAAGGCCTCTTTCTTTTTTTAATCAAATTATATTTCTGTTTCTTTCCAGTTTGTAGGCAACTTCCACGTATGCTTCGACTCTACTTTCCAATTTATATAAGTTTATGTGATTCTTCAATACTTATTGTTTATATCCGAATGTAGTTTATATCTACAAATAAGTACCAAGTGGATAGTTATAAACTATATGTTATCGTTTATAACTAACACATAGGTGCTGACGTATATCGTTTATACCACACACAATCATACAAATATTATTATTTGAATATTGGCAATGCTAAGTAGAAGATAGGAGATACATTAGGTCAATGTTTATCATCTCTCCTAATCTTGTTTTTGTATATCATTATACACCAATCACCAATTTACAGTACTTGAAAATATAAAATCTCTCCCATTCTCCTTTTTTTTACATTTTTTTCCTACAAGACTCACAAAAGTTCCATAGTTTGTGTTCTTGAAAGGGAGATGCCCATTCCAATACCCACATTTCATCTGACAGTGACATAGATTTCCGAATTATGGTTATTTCATAGGCACTTATTGTAATCTGTAAGGCTAGTGGGTTTGTTGAACATGGACAATTAATGTAAGATTTTTATATAGAATTTTAATTTTGCATCTTTGTCTTTGGAAAAAGAGTGACCACCATGCTTTCAAACACATGTTATCTAGCATCTATTCTTCTGAACAATTTTAAGATAGCTTCTCAAATGGAGTTTGGGGAGGAATCAATGACGACTTGAGATGGTACGAGACCTTAGGTAAAAACTTTGATAGAGAGGCCTTAATATAGAAAATATCATCTAAAATTTATTTTTCTTACTTTTTGATACAAAATTATGTATTAAATTTTGATAATCTAAGTTCATTAATAAATCCTTTTCAATTGATAATATGGTCGATCCATTTAATCTTTCTTGTGATTAATTTTAATTTTGAAAAACTTCTTTCAGCGGAAGCAACTGCTACGAGTATTATTAATAATATTTTATAAGCAATATATCATTTGGAAAATCATTTACTTTTTTATATAATTTAATATTTTAATAGGACAATCAATTTCATTTTGCAAGACTTATCTTAATATTTTAATTCAAAAAATAAATATAATCCGTTAATGTCATAAAATGTATCGTGTTTTAATGTATTTTCAAAATTAATACAATATCTTTTCAGATTATCATCATCTAATGACTTTAAAAAATTGATATATTAAAGATATTTTTATATACTTGAAATTGTTCAAATCTATTTTTAAGTGAAGAAATTGCTTGATCTATAATATAGTAAAAATAGTCAATTCTAAAAGAATCTTCAGGTGATCGTGTTTCATCAATATCAGTATTCTCATCAAATTGTTTTTTTCTTCGAATCATTCTTTTTTCACAAAATATTGGTTGTATTTCCATATCATTTGCAATTTCTTTAGCTGAAATCATAGCAGTTGTGAATCCATTTTCTCTATATTTTTCTAAAAATAACATTAAACCTTTCAAGTGATCTAAAGCAACATTAACAAGCATATCTTTATGTTGTAAGACTTTACAACAAATAAGATATCATACCATATAGTCATGTCTAACAACAATTCAAAATTTTCAAATTCATAGGTAGCTAAACAATTAGCTTCACTTTTTACTTTAGGATTTACACTAGTTTCTCCTAATTTCAATAAAGCATCCCTTATTTGAAGGGCTTGAAATTGTATTGCTTAAACACTTTCAATTCAACTTTTCCATCGTGTTTGTGACAATGCTTTGTTAGTCAAATTGGTAGTAAGAGTTTCCATCGTTTTGTAGATGAAGAAAATAATGAATAAATATGTTGCGCACAACTCCAAAAAATGTCATAGCTCTATGACATGATTTAGCCACATAAGAAAGTACTAGATTGAGATTATGCCAACCGCAAGGTGTATAAAATACGCCATGATTTATTTCCAATAATCTTTTTTGTACACCTTGTTGTTTTCTTTTCATATTAGATCCATTGTCATATCCTTGTCCTCTTCTATTAGATATATCAAGTTTAAGATCCTTAATTGTATTTATAGCACATCAAATAAACCTTTTTTCAATAGTATCTTCAACTTCTAAAATTTTTTAAAAAAATTCTTATATATTTATTAGACTTGTAGCGATATCAACAAAGCTCAACACAAGAGACATTTGTTCTTGATGACTTACATCATGTGTGAAATCTAATATAACTCGAAAAATATTTTGCTTCTTTAATTTTTTCAATAATTGCATTTTTATTTCAAGTCCTAATAGTTGTATCAGTTCATTTTGTATATTATGTCCAAGATCATGATGATGGATTTCGTTATTTTGAATACGACGAACATGTTCTTGCATTATTGGATCAAATTCTGCAATCATTTCAATTAAGCTTAAAAAAATTACATTATTTTCTTGATAATTTTTTTCATTACTTCCTCCAAATGCTAAATTATTTTTAGCTGAATTTTTAACCACAACAATAATTCATGTTAATACTTTATTCCAATGATCTTTTTCTTTATTAATTAATATCTGAATATCTTTGTCAATTGTTTTCTTTTTTAACAATCTAATTTTTAGATCAACTCAAGCATTCATATTAAATATGTGTTCATTACTAGATTCATGACTTTTAATCTAAGAACTAAGATTTTTTCAGTCTTTAAGGGTGTGTTTGGTTGGTAAACATAAAACAGAAATTTGAAAACAAGAGATTCAATGAAAACCAGAGTTGTATTATTTGTTTTCAGTGTTTTCAAAAATGTGTTTGGTAATAGATTTGGTAATTGAATCTCAATTTTAAAAATTGTTCAATATGTGTTTAGTAATATATTTGTAAACTAGAAGTAGTTACGGACTAAATTTTAGTTTAATCTAAACTTATATTAATTAATTTATTAACATTTTTTTTATAAATTTTATATAATTATTATTTTACAAGGTTATATAATTTAGAATACCTTATATTTTACATGTTTTAATTTTAACAAACATAAAATGAGTTTATAATATGAAGTAATATATTTATCAAAGTTTTTATCATTTTTAATATAATTCTACATCTTAAAAATTTCAAATTTCTAATCTGAAAACACTGAAAACATAAAAAAGTCGTTTTCAGAATCTCTACTGTTTTGATCACAAAATTCGGCAACAGTTTTAAAAAACGAATCTCCAAAATCCTGCCAAACACGTATTCGTTGAATCTATTTGATTCAGTGAATCTGAAAACAAAAAACAGAATACGAGTTTCCAACCAAATAGACCCTAACTTCTCCATTCCCTAATTGAACTCTATTAGATTTAGTACCAAATAACTTACAACAAAAACAATAAACTTTATCGAAATCTTTTGAGTAAACTAGCCAATTTCTATCATGTTTTTCGCCATTAGGTAATTTTTTAGTGTAATGAATATTAGAAAAATGTTTAGAATTTTCATCTTTCGGAAAAATTAATTTACTTTCTCTAATGGGACCTTTTTCTAGCAGTAAATCAATTAACTTATAATCAAAATCGTTCCATCTTCCTGGATCATATATATTATATTCATAATGCATCGTACCTGTATCATTATCAATACTAATATCATGAGCGTTTTCTTTTTTTCACTTTCATCCTCGCTCTCTAGTTTTTTTTTTCATGATTAGATGCTTCATTTTCAACAACCATATCATCATCTACAATTCTTGGTTTCATCTATTGATTTTTCTACACCTACCATTTCTTCTATTATTTCATCATTTTTATTACTTTTACTTCCAATAAAAAATTTATTGAGAGCACCTTTTTGAGATTCAATCAGTTTTTATATTCTTTTTGTCTTTTTATGCTTTCATATCCAGATTCGTATTTTCTTGTAGACATATTGATATTATAAGAAAGCAAATCTACACAAATCTAAGATATTAAGGTATTGAGCAATCTATAATATGAAATAATTATAAAAAAAAGTAAAAGAATTTGAACGAAAAACCTGGTACTTTGACGCTACTAAGTTGAGTTGAGGAAATAAGAAAGTTTGATTTTTGTTCTAGTAATTGACAATCTCGTGAGACCACATAGTAGATCAAGATGAAAATTTAAGATTTGAGAGAGATTGAGAGTGAGAGTGAGAGAGTACATGAGAGAGGGGGAGAGTACCGAGATTTAGTGTAACCTAGGTAGTAGTAGATGATATATTTTATGAAATATTTTAGAGAAGTTGAAAAGTTTTGGTTGTGAAAAAAATAATAAAAATATAAAGAAATATGGAAGGTCTCCCACCTTCACAACGTATACTTGGGAGAATTTTGAGGAGAATATATTAATGGGTTGATATTTTTAAGAAAACTTAAAAGAAATATGAATAAAAAAATTAAGATTAATAAATTTGAAATGTAAGCCAATTAAAATTGAAAATTTTATGAGAATATTAATTATTATGGATTTTTTTAGTAGTCTAAATTTTCAATATTATAAGAAAATTTTATGAAAAGTAATAAATATATTCTTTTATATTTTAATTTAATTTATAATTAAAAATTAAAATATGAGGCCTTCCTAAAACGGGGGCCTTAGACAATTGCCTCACTCACCTATAGCTTAAGCCGGCTCACGGGAGGATTGGGATGTCTAGGCACCATTTAGATTAGACTAAATATATGTATATATTTTCACTGGTTTTTTAGCCTTGTTTGTTAACGGTATATAAGTTTATGTGAGATTGATTCTTCAATACTTATTATTCATATTCGGACATAGTTTATATCTAAAAATAAGTACTCTATGTTAATGTGAGTTACGATTGATTATTGTCTTAAGTCATGCTTGTATTGAGCATTTGATAAGAATTTATTTGATTATGGAGGATATTTTATTAGATTAGTTGTTTGTATCGTCTATTGGGATATAGAAGGATATAGTTTATAACTGAAACATGAGTATGACATATACAGTTTATACCACACACAATCATACAATATTATTATTTGAATCGATTATATGTTCTTTTAGTTTGTGGTTAGCTTGATGACCATATAGTATGTTCCATTGTTTTATGTAGGTATACACTATAGCAGTACATTAACATGGTAAAGATCAAAAGGCTATCTAAACCTAAGGAAAGAAGAAGTAATAGGATATTTAACAAATCACACAGCAAGTCGAACAAAGAACTTGTATTTCTTAATCTTAGCTCAGAGGTATGTAATATTTGTCTTATATTATTATTAATATTTATATTGGTTATAAATACATTATAATTTTTCAATCGATGTATCCATAGGAGAGCGGTGAGGAAGAAATAATTGAAAATGATGCTAAGACACTAAAGTCATCCTTTACAAAAATTTGTTTGGAAATATGTCACGGTATAAGAAGAACACACCGGTAGTTGATTTAGCACAACAAGACGAAGAATTTACGACTGAAGTTATTAGATGTTAACCTAACGTGGAGTTTCCAAATGAAGATGAAGTCATTGGAACTCAACTAGTTTCTTGTACGATAATAAATATACAACTCAACTAGTTTCTTGTACGGTAATAAATATAAAAATTAATAAATATCGACTCTAATTACTTACCCACATAATTAGAAGACAATGTAGTCCTTCCCTAGGAGATTAAATTAATGTTAACTTTGAGAGATGAAATTAATGTTAACTTTGAGAGCAAGGTGGAACACTTTGGATTAAGAAAGTTTAAGACTATTATTGGTCTAAAATGTGAAGAACTACCTTCTGTAGACAGCAAAAAACCTAGTGGGAGATTCTTGGAGAAATATTTCAACAACTCAAAAATTCATGTAAAGAGGGCAACAATAACCACTTTGTTTAATTCAATGGATGGAGTGAAGAAGAAAGATAGGGTTAATATGGCCCAATTATTTCTGTTATCTACTTTCTTGTTGGGTAAACAAAGAGTAGTAGGAATTGAAGTAGAATATATTAGGCTTCTTGATGACATTGAATAGTTTGAGAACTATCCGTGGGGATGTGTTTGCTTTAACGTAACAATCAAGTCTATAAAGAAAGCAATTAAAAACCCTGGTGCATCTATTGTGGGATTATCTGGAATGCCATTAGTATTGCCTATTTGGGCCTACAAATGCATATCATTGCTTTCTTCGGGGGAAACCAAATATGAGAAACACGTATTTACTAATATGCCACTAGTGGTAAATTTGGAGGCTAGCGCACAACCGGAATGAAAGGATATAACAATCAAAGTTTTTCAGAATGAAGAGATAATCTTTTTTATTGATTGGCTTTTAGTTATATTTTCACTTTAGATATTAATGACTATAACATTGTTATGTTAATTTTAATGTAGTTTGAATTCGAAAAATATGTTCGAAGAAGATGAGGATACACCAATTATAGGAAAAAGGATAGTTTTTGAGGAAGGTGAACCGTCAAATAGTAAGACATCTTGTTTTTTATCAAAAGAAAACTATATTCCTCTATTTTTTTAGGAATTTAAAGAGATTGTATTAAATAATCTGGAGATCATTAATTGCAAGATAGATACACTATGCTATGAGATTGATAGTGTTAAACGAATGGTGAATGAGAATATAACTATTAGCGAAAAAGATGATGGTGATGGTGATGGGGGTGGGGGTGGGGGTGGAAGATATAGTAACAATGGTGGTAAGAAGGGTGGTGAACGACATGCTGGAAACTCTGAAGAAGATCACCAGAAGGAAAATGCATCAAAGGATAGTGCAGCGGCTACTATCAGTGAGAATGATGAAGATAATAATAACGTGAGTATTTAAAATAAATGATTGTATTATGCAGTTATAGTCTTAGTATGTTTAATGTTCAAAGTATTTGATGGACATATGTATAGTTATTTTATATGTTTTGAATTTTACAAGGAACTCGGAGTTTTAAAAACAGAAGAAGATCTAATTAATGGAGGATGAATTTGTATGCACTAAATTTTTAAATGAGGTTGATAGGACAGAAAAGATTGCTTGAAACAAAAAGGTTTATTTGTTTTTATATTTGTTGTTTATAATTGATTTTGATAGTATGGTTCTTTGATTCTTAGCTCAACAGAGAGCTATGTTATGCTTCTTGAGTTGATGAAATTCAGTTAGTCAAAGATTATCTATTGAAGCATGAAAGAAATATCTAAATTACCTTATTGTAATAAATTAAATCATGCAAGAGAAGGAGAACATCAAACAAAATGATATTATTGTAGAGGATAAAGACATGTACGTCATTGCTATAAGTATTCAAATTAATGGTTGATGATGAATCTGCTACTTCGTATATTGATATGATCATGATACTTATTAATGAATCTGATTGAGCATCTGCTAGTTAGTGTTTTGTTTGGTCTGTTAAATATATAGGGATATATTTGTATATAATATATAGTTATTCGATCGTCGATGTTAGTTGTTTTGTTTTAATATCTTCGGATATACTCGTATATATTTTATATTTCACATATAGCTATATTAATATATAGTTGAGAGGAACAAGTTCGTTAAAAAAAAAGGTGGTAATGGAACTATGAAAATCAGACTGAAAGATTAGGAAATTGAACCATTGAGATGAACAAAGCTTAGAGTGGTGTTGCATTCAAAGGTTAATCGATCATCGTACATTATGAAGTTTGGTTCAACAGAAGATAAGAGATCTGCACTATCTAGTGTTGAATATTTTGATGCTCCAACTTTCAACTTGTTATCACAAATTTAAGTATTGACAATATGTATTTAATTAGCTTTGCACATTATGTACTGGATTACATACTTTTTTTTTTAGATTAGTTACTATTTACTGTGAGGTTGATATATTACATATTTCACAATTATTTACTGTATTCACTATGAGTCACTATGACTTCTGACTTGTGACTTCACTTTATTACATCTATTGAAGGATTTTTCGTCACAACTACTTAAGTTATAAATCGTTTGATAACTTTTAGTCTTACTTCAGTGAGCTATACTACAAAGGTCATTTATGAACTTACTTGAGTGGACTACTAGACTACCTACTTGGTGCCTGCTATGATCCATTCATAGGTTAATTTACTGGTCTCACCTAGTAACTTAAATATGAAGTACTTGTGACTTTAGTGTATTGAGTTTCTGCAAAACTTAAGCAAGAGATACAACTAGAACTCACATAAAAACACAATTATTAAGAGGATATGGCTATAATGATAACAAGCAATTATTATTAAGAAGATTATTTACTATGTACCATTATATAAAAATGATTTAACTACACATGTGACAGTATATAATCAGTTGTTATTTCATAATTGTAACATAAAAAAATAAAATTGAAATAAATGTACTAATAATCTATAAAATATAGTATTATATGATAAACCAAATATAAAGACTTTAATGCTTGTAATGGAATAGAATTGAAATAAAAACGGTAATATGAAATTGTTTTAACTGCAAAAAAATAAAATAAACAAGTAAAAGCATATAAATCAATGTCTTTCTATTGTGTAAGCGAAATTTTGTACGACTTCCTATTGTGACCATATCTTCCAGAACGACTGCATTTAACACGGTTTTTAAATTCTAATGCTGATGAAATTCGTCAACTTCTTTGGTCTACTAGTAGGATGTTTCAAATTAGGTGGAAGTATTTTTATACTCTTCACATGATAAGAAAACAATAGCCAATTGGATCTAAGAACCCTTATGGTTATGCAAACCCCTAGATCACAAATACTAAAACCCCCAAATCAAGATGATTTCAACCCAAGGAAGAA
>NW_019104634.1:251403-270594 GCF_001995035.1 Momordica charantia
GCCGTCCGTCGAGTGCTTCAGGGCGGGTTGAGGCGCCGGTAGAAGAAAGAAAAACGAAAACTAAAACAGGGGGGAAGAAGAGGCTCACGAATGGGAGAGGTTTTGGGGGCTAGAGTTTTCTCCTTACCTTTCTTTTGTTTTTTACAAGAAGGGACCCACTTGGGCTAGGTTCTTTTCTTTTTCCCTCTTGTTTTAAAACAAGGAAGGCCCACTTACCTAGATACTTAACTTGGGCCCAACGGACTAGAAAAATTGTAGAGAAAACAATTTCCTCGTTACACAATAATTAGATACGTAAGTACAGTTCAACACTCATAACAATTACCACAGCAGCTCGAAAAAAAATCAAATGAAACAATGAAATTAAATAAAAATAAATTTCTAAGAAAAGAGGCCCGGAGACTCGAGGGTAAACTAACCTGAGTAACGCGAGGCGTTACAAAAAGGGTAGATAAAGACAAAAAACAAAGTATTGAGAATGTGATATTTTTATCTTAAAAAAAAGCTAGAATGACAGATCTTGCTTAACAGGCTTGACCACGATCTTTTATCGTGTTCGATTTAACCAACAGGAAATTAAAAGGTAACAGACTTGGCTTAACACAAAAAAAAAAATAGAATGACAGACCTTGCTTAACAGGCTTGACCACGATCTTTGATCGTGTTCGATTTAACCAACGGGAAATTAAAAGGTAACGGACCTGGCTTGACACAGACTTCGACCACGATCTTTGATCGAATTCGATTATATATGTAATATTATATTATAAGTAATATATATAAAAACACATAATCTCGGGTCGGGTCGGGTTGACCCGAGATTTTCAAGGGTCAACCCGAGACTCGACCCACTGTGACGATCCATCCATTTCATTCATATCAATCAAACAACAAACATGAAATCTTCTCAACAACAATGAAGCACAAAATTACAGTTGAAAAATACCACCCACTAAAACTACCTCTTATCTACACCAAGATGAATAGTTAGTGAGAAAGATGTCCAAGGAATTTTTGCAAGAGACCCACTCAAAATACTATCACTTTTTGGCATTCACACAAAAAAAAGGATAAAAAATCCTCCCACACTTTGCTACTATTCTACCGCACGAGAAGATCCAAAAAAAAAAATGTTGCTATTATTTTGTTTTCCACCACAAATAGGTGCCTTTTTCCACCACAAATAGGTGCCCTAGGCACGTATGTTGTAACTACACTACCTCAATGTTGTTCTAACCCACAACCATAATTTTCAGCACATATTAATTGGCCTAATTGAATCCATGACCCAACAAATCTCCACCTTGCTAAAAACTCTACCTTGGTTCAAGAACAAAATGAATGAAACGCAACTTATTCATGATCGTGAAGGTCACTGTTTAGCCTGCTTCTAATTGAAGCAGCTTCATGCATTTCTCAAATTTCCTCGATGCCAAAGTCTTAGTAAATGCATTAGCAATATTATCTTCAATATAAATGTTCTCAAGAACCGTAGTTTTCTTAGTAAATACATCTCTTATAAAGTGTAAAGGAACATCTGTATACTTTGTTCTCTCATGATAAACACAATTCTTTAACAAATGAATGGCACTTTAGGAGTAACACCATAAGATAACAAGATCATCTACTTGAATCAATTCACCAATTAAGCCCCTAAGTCATAATACTTCTTTAACATTATCAACTAAAACTATGTATTTAGACTCAGTAATTGATAATACTACTACATGTTGTAAAGAGTTTTCCAACTAATTGTGTTACCAAGTAAAGTGAAAACATACTCCGATGTGCTACGTCGTTTGTTTGGATCTGCAGCATAGTCTGAATCGACATATCCCACCAAGGGATAAACACCTTTGTAATTTCCAGTATATGCTAAGCCATGATTGTTAGTTCCCTTTAGGTACTAAAGAAGCCATTTTACTGCTACCCAATGAACTTTCCCTTGATTTACCATGAGTATACTCACAACACTCATACCATGAGCCAAATCTGGATGAGTGCAAGCCATAGTGTACATCAAGCTCCCAACAGAACTATTATATGGAGTATCCTACCACTACAACAATATAACTTATAAACTAAGTTAATTAAGCTTAATTATATATTCAAACTCATTTAATTAGAAGTCGATCAAACAAAAAAAATTTACAAATTTCATCATAACCTATACTTTAGAATAACTCGAAACTAAGCAACCTTAGACTCAAAACACAAAATAATATCCCAGTATTTCAATCAAAAACTAATATGCAACTAAAATTAATTTCAATATCATGATCTATTCTAAAACTTAACTAAAAAACTAATCGTAAACTCAAAATACAATTTACCAAGAGTAGATCAAACTAGTACAAATTCCAACATGACCTCTCTACTTTGGAATAACTCAAAACTAACCAACCATATTTTATTCCAACCTATTCACACAAAATAATATCTCAATATTGCAAAATAATATCTCAATATTGCAACTTAAAAACTAATATGCAACTAAAACTAATTTTAATACCATGATCTATTCTAAAACTTAACTCAAAAACTAACCTTAGAATCAAAATAAAAATAATTAATAGTAGATCAAACAAGTACAAATTTCAATATGACCTCTCTGCTTTAGAATATCTCAAAACTAACCAACCATATATCTCCTTCCAACAATCCAACACACTCAACAATACTAAACACTTCTATAATAATCCAAAACTAACCTAGAATGCAAATAACATACTACTCGACCTTCTATATATTATAAAAAAGACAAAATATTTCAAATCTACTAATTACTACTAAAGAAAGTAACCCAAACAAAATACTTACATCAACTAAATGAAACTAACGAATCCATAGGTACTTCACAAATTGTCCAACAAAAGATGCCCATTCTATTCGAACTTTGTCGGTTTCTTCTTGTTGATAGGCACTTTTGTATTAAACTACAGAAAAAAATACTAATATAAGGATAAAACATATATAAAAACATAAAGGTATATAATAATACGTACAAGTTCAGTTATGGAGTATTAGGGTTCTACACTATTTCTCATATATTCTTTTGCAAATAGTACACACACTCGATAGAACTCAGTTGTCGAGGACACTACCTATAGAAAATTTGAAAAATAACATAATTATGAGTTATACAATAGATTTCAATGCAAATTTGAGCAGATGTAAAATGTAATCAAATGCAAATTTATCTTCATAGGTTTCCAAATTATAGTGCTGCGGTATTCTTGAATAAGAGTATTTGGCTTGCCACAAAAAAACTTCTTAGTTGTCTCCTCCTCACATTCATTCTAAAGATACCTAAAAATATAATCGTAAAACATTAAACTTCATAGTTAGCGAAGCCAAGATATGAATTAGATTTAATATACTTATGTGACGTATGTGAGCACACACATATAGCCTATTTCAATCATCTCGTAATATTTCACGATGTCGTCAGGTGCTAAACTAATGATCTTCTCCATTCAAAATATGTAATTACCAATATTGAATTCAATTATATCATTGTTTTTCATTGTATGCACTACATATTAATTGAGGAGTTTAATTGTCTCGTGGGCATCAATATGTGTAGAAGATTGTGTTATTGGCTAGATGTTTCAAGAGAAGGAACCTTTGACAAACAAAATTATAAACATTTAATAAACGAAAAATTAAAAGCTCACACAAGTTAGAACAAGACATACCTTTTTCTCCTCATTTATAATTACTAGTTTACGAGGTCATGTCACGAAGCTACCAATCGTTTGATTTAGTACTGTCTCTATCTCACTCTTCACAGGAATTGATATCATAGCATCATCGACTATGGCAATGTCAACCAGGATTCTAACATTTTCCACATCTAATGGCGCTCCATGAATTGTTGGACATTGAACGTCATTATCAAACAATGTGCCTACGACAACAACGTTCTCCACCGATCCAATAGCTAGCTGACACGATTTTCCCTTAGAAATTTTAAAAACAAAATGTTTAAATTCATGCACAAAAAAGTTGAGTGTCATGCCCAAAAACATTAAGTACCAAAACTGAAACAAATTAGTTACCATTATTGGTTATTCATTCGGGATAAAAATTTTAACAGGTGCATTGACAACTTCCTTGCCTTTCTCCATTCTCTTTGAGACAATACTAATTCTAGTTGTGGATTTTTTTTTTTGGTGAGTTTTTTGAGTCTTCAATTCGGCTTTGTAATCCCAATTTCAACTTCCTTTTGGCAACATTTAAATAAGGGTTCAACTTATTATTATATTTATAGAGAGTGAAAATCCTAAGACCATTAGAATATCTTATCATTTTTGATCTATGATATCTTTTCTTGAATCTAGGGGAAATCCTAAGACCATCAAGATATCTTATTCCTTTTATTTAATTAATAATAAACAAATTAATTAAATCAATTAACAATTAATTAATTAATTAAATTAATTATTAATTATTAATCTATTTAATAATTAGTTAATTTAAATTCAAATATTAAATAAATAAATTATTAATTATTAATTATTTAAACTTTTAATTAAATATCACATATTTTATTAAAACTATATATTTGAATCATATTCAAACGCATATCTCTTGTATAACTTATAATTTTAATATGAATCCAACTCATATTAATTATTTGAATTCTATTCAAATAATCCTCTCATAATATATAGTTTAATTATTGAATCTTTATTAAAAAATAAACTATATATATTGTATCATAATATACATTATATACATTCCCTTATATATAATTTGAACATTTCAACTTCTCTCAAAATATTGATCCTCATTTTACTCGTTGTGAGCTAGCAAAGGGACGTAATGGACCTACAGATCATAAGCTCCAATGATACGAGGTTAATTGATTAAACTTATTACGAAGGTGATTATGACACACCAAAAAAATAAGACAAATCACCAAGAATATAAAAATAAAAACAAATTGTGTTGAAGTATTAAATCAGAAAATCATGTAAAAATAAGGTGATTTGCAATGGTGGTTAGGGGGCATATTTTCCAAGAAAGGGGTCAAGGAATCAATCCCAATAGAAAGCAAATCTTTTATAATTTTATCTATTTAGAACAAATCCAAACTAGACAAGAATCGCCGACTGAACCGATCGGGTTGGACCAACCCAAACCAGCCTCGAACAAATGCGTAATTGCAATTTTTTAGTACACAATTTCATATTATGCAAGTTCTTCATGGGACTTTAAAAATTCATAACTAATTCAATACTCAACGAAAAATGTATACCATATACCGTTGGAAAGCTCTTCAAACGTATTTTCTAAATATGCAAAGTACATAAAAAAAGGATCACTTCACAGAAACATAATCAGAAGCGAAAGTTACAACATGCTTCAAAAAAAAAATCAAAGAGATAAAAATCACCAAAACTAAACTGACCATTAATCTCTAGAAGAAATTTACATGCATCATGATCGTCTTTAAAAGTAACACCAACACATGGTCCACACTAATTCAAGTTACACTTTGAGAAAGATCGGTATGAAATTAAGCATGTTGTTACAGTGTTATAGGAAAGTTTAAGTTTTATGAAAAACTTGGCTCTGATACTAATGTAGGGTTTTTCGTGGGATAGGATACTAGCCTCTTGTAACGTCGCAGCGGAATCCACGAAAACTAAGTCGAGGTCGGAGATCAATCACAAACGGAAAAATCTCACAATTCACAGCCTGAATTCTCCAAGTGGTGAAGAATTTGAAAACCTTAATGTCTCTGTGTTTCACGGGTAAACAAAATTTCACAACCAAAATCTCTCTCTCTCAAGAGATCAATCCCCATAAAAAGCAAATCTCTTATAATTTTATCTATTTGGAATAAATCCATACTAGACAAGAACCGCTAATTGATCCGGATCGAACCGTCGAACTAACCAAATAAGCTGGACCGGGCCAAATGGTGAATCAGACCAAATGGTGAATTGGACCAACTGAGTCAATGGGGTTGGACCAATCCAAACCAGTCCCAGACAAACGCGTAATGGTGAATTTTTTTTTAATGAAGACTGGCGTCTAGGCGCCGTTTTCAACGCCTAGGCGCCACAAACAGCAAATTCCAGATTATGCAAGTTCTTCATTACTAACTCAATACTCAACGAAAAATGCATGTCATATACCGTTAGAAAGCTTTTCAAACGTACTTTCTAAATATGCATAGTACATAAAAAAAAGATTACTACACAGAAACAGAATCGGAAGTGAACGATATAACATGCCTCTAAAAAAATTCTTAAGAGATCAAAATCACCAAAACTAAACTGGCAATTAATCTCTATAAGAAATTTACATGCATCACAATCATCTTTAAAAGTAACACCAACACATGGTTCACACTAATTCAAGTTATGCTTTGAGAAAGATCGGTATGAAACTAAGCATGTTGTTACAATATTATAGGAAAGTCCAAGTTTTATGAAAAACCTGGCTCTGGTACCAATGTAGGATTTTTTGTGAGATAGGATACTAACCTCTTTTAGCATCGTAGCAAAATCCATGAAAACCAAGTCGTGGTTGGAAATCAATCACAAATGGAAAAATCTCACGATTCACAGCCTGAATTCTTCAAGTGGTGAAGAATTTGAGAACCTTAACGTCTATGTGTTTCACAGGTAGAAAAATTTCACAACCAAAATCTCTCTGTGTGTGGCTTTCTGTTTTCTTCAGAGATCCCCCCACCCACGTATCACACACACTAATACAGCGAGAGAGATAATAGAGATTTTAGAGGGAGGGGATGTAGTTAAGTAACTGCTCCCTTATTTCAAATTCAAATTCAAATTTGAATTTGGATTTAATAAATCCTAAACTTATTTAGCGAAGATTTACTTCAATAAAGTAATTCCAAATTGATCAATTCATCTGGTTTTTCAATATCATTAACCTGTTGAAGTACATTATCAGCAAGGTGATGAATCATTGTGCTATATGTTATATCCTTCATCTCAATTTGTTTTTCTTTGGTCATCTCTGCCAGTTATGTTTATGGTTTATCTAAAATTTTTGTCATTTTCTATTGAACTAAAAGAGCTTCCAACTTTTTTCTCCAAAAGATAAAATCCTCATTTCCATCAAACTTATCTAGTTCGAATATGATAACATAATTTTAGGATTTTCAACAGCCACACAAAAAATTTTAAACCAACCAAATAGAAAATTTCAGAATGAAACTACCCAAAAGTAATTACTCAATAAAGTGATTACTTTATTTACTTAAATAAAGTGATTCCAACTTTACCCACAATTCATCTAGCTTTTCAACATCATTAACCTGTTGAATTACATTATTAGCAAGGTGATGAGTCATTGTGCTATAGCTTATGTCCTTCATCTCAACTTCTTTTTTCGATGATTTTTGCTGGTCATGTTTATTGTGTATCTAACTTTTTTGCCACTTTTTGTTGAACTAAAAGACCTTTAAGCTTTTTTCTCCAAAGGCTAAAATCTCTCTTTCCATCAAACTTATCTGGTTCACATTTGGCCAACATAATTTTGGGATTTTCAACAGCCACACAAAAAATTTTAGACTAACCAAACAAAAATAAAACAAAACTGTCCAAAAGTAATTGATAACTTATAACTCTCCAAAAGAGAGTTGTTTTAGGTTTATTTTGGGATTTTACGGGTATAATTTCGAAGGTTTTTGTCCTAATATCGTTTTAATTGGGAGTTAATTGATAGAATATGAAAGTTAACCCTGAGGGGTTGTTTGTTTCTTTGGAATTTAGATGCCCGGAATGTAATTTAGATATCCGAAATTTAAGATAGATGTGTTTGTTTTGTAGAAAAATTTATAAGAATATTTGAGAATATTTGGATAGCCACGTTTGTTTTGCAATATTTATTCGTGAGAATGTTGTAAATTTATGTAATGTTAAAAAGAATGCCCTTACGGATATTGATATAATTATACATTAGTTTAATAAATGTCGAAAGTAAAAATACAAAAAATTTCTATGCATAAATTTGACATAAAGAAACTTTAAATGCTAAAAATTCAAATGTAGATAATTGAAATGCAGAAAATTCAAATGTAGAAGATCAAAATGCGGAAAATCTAACTGCAGAAAATTCAAATGCAAAAAACTAAAATTTTAGAAAATAAAAAAATGCAGGAAAAAAAAAGCAAATGCAAAAATTGAAATGCAGAAAACTAAAATGTAGAAAATTAAAATTAAAATGTAGAAAAATTTAAAAAAAATCAAATGCAGAAAACTAAAATTTAGAAGATAAACATATATAAAATAAAATGCAGTAAATTAAAATACAGAAAATAAAAAAATAGATAATTTAAATGCTGAAAATTTAAATGAAAAAAAGTCAAATGTAGAAAATTTAAATGCATAAATTTGAAAGGCAAAAAACTAACCGAAAATAAAAATGCCAAAAAATCAAAATAAATTGAATGTATAAAACTAGGATGCAAAAAAATTAAATACAGAAAAATAAACTGAAGAAAATAAAAAAAATAGATAATTTAGATGCATAAAATATTAACGCAAAAAAAATCAAATGGAGAAAATTAAAATGCATAAAATTGAAATGTAAAAAACTAAAATGCATAAAATTTTTGTCAAGTAATTTTGAAAATACAAAATTTTGTTGTTTTCAAAATTTTGTTGGGATTCTATTTATATTGTGTTTTAAAAAAATCATTCAAACAACCCTTTCAGCTTTTTTGAAAATAAAAAATCTTTTTAAATTCTTGATAAAAAATGAAAAGAAAAATATAACAAAATGTGGAAAACAATGATGAAACCAAAGAAGACTCTGACCATTCAATTGGAAGGTTTACTATCTTGACATAAATTCATGAAATAAAATATTAAAATTTAATATAAAACACAATCGAAAAACGCGAAAAAAATAGAAGCATAAAGCAAAATGAAGAAAATAGTAAGAAACGTAATGTGAAAATAAATACCTAATATTGAAGAAGGATGTAGAAAAGATTGAAGAAAGATTTAGAGTAGATTCTGAAAGTTTATTTCCTTGAAAATTGAGCCACAAGGAAGAATGAGACGACTAAGAGAAAAGAAAGTTATTGTTAGTTTAATATAATAGGATAGGGGTAAATTTGGTCATTTGATGATGTCTGAAAAGAATTAGAAACCCAAATGGTAACAAGATGACTTCAAATGAGGGATTCTTAGATATCCGACATCTTTAGATGTCGCGTCATTTTAGGATTACTACAATCCAAACAGGGTAATCCAAGTGCCATGGGATGAGCATCTTAGATTACCACCAAACAAACGACACCTTAGTTTTATCCTAAGTACAAACTTTGAAGAATTTGCTTAGTTCTTGCTGCTTTTTTTATTTTTTTTAGGTAGGAATTGCTGGAGCATTAGGAGCGAAGTAGCATGGCTATATATTTGAATCAAAGACATGCAATGTTGGAGCATTGTTGTATGGAAAAGGTCAATGCGTAACTAAAATTCACGCAGATTCTTTGCTCAATATTTGTATGCCTATTGCCTACTACCCTAAAATTAAGGGATGGTATAAAAACGTTAGGATGAGGCAGCCTACATCACCGATCCAAAGAAGGAAAGATAAAAAAAAGACCAGAAAAGATCGAAAAACGAGAGAGAATATACCTCTATTGTTTTGCTGAAACAATTGACAAACGAATATATAGGAAAACCCAGCGATTTTTAGAAGAAATCTAAAGGACACTTCGTTGTTTCCTGAACTTTCATGGAAATGGGTTGTAACTAATTCTTTATTTATTATTTTATCTTCCTCATCCACTATCAGCTAAACCCATTTTCGTAAGAGGCTGTAAACATTGTCGTGAACTTCAAATGTTGTAATTTGTCTTTTTCCTTGTTGTCAAGTAGAGTTGATTTATCTTTCTTATTAATAAAATGTTGACCACCATTTTAGGATTACTTGCTCTTGTATGATTTGAAAAAATAAATGAGATGCGTGTTTGACTCTAATTGGCGTTTGCCTACTTTTTGAGTAAGATTGTGAATTCTTAGGGATATGGTCCACCTAACATTGATTTTAAATTGTTTATATTGTTTGATTTGAGCAACTAAAGTTGGAAATGATCATAATCTGGGTATTTTGGAAGAAAATCTTGTCTGTTTTAGCAACAACAGGAAGTCGATGTTGGAACATCTGGTAGGATCAACGAACAAAATAACAACCAGCTTCCCCTGTTTCCCTTTTATGTATATTTTACCTTGCGATTGCATCATTTGTCCTCCCTTTATTTGTTTTAGCAGTGTATTTCTATTTACTGTTATTTTTAGTTTGTTAATCATTTACTTTTAGTTTAAAAATCATATCAATTATTGTGAATTGGTTCTTTGGTATTCTTGAGTATATTTTGAAGTGTTTGTTGACGTCTATGTGGATACGACCTTGTTTTCCTTACTACAATCGATTTTAAGTGTGCACTTGCATTGCAATTTCACAAAGTTGTGTGGAGATAACACTAACCAACTATGTATTGAGTTTGAACAATTAGATGAATCTACTCCTTTACAAAATTTGTATCTTTCTCACACAGCTAAATTTTATATCCTATTTTTTTAAATTGATTAATTTAACATAATCATTAAAAAATTACCTTAATTTTTATTTAAAATATAATTTATTATAACAATTGTTTCTCCTAATATCAAACAATTAATTTTTAGTAATTTTGTAGCCTTAAATTTGACTTTTAATCACGATTACCACTCATAGATCTTAAAAAGAGTTTTTTTTTCTTTACGAAACATTATAGTTTTTTTTTCCATAGTCGTTCCATATTAAATATATTTATTTCACATAGACATTTTGGTTGGCAATTATCACGAAATTAGATATTACTCCAATGCGAGTTAATTATTTGGTGTTTATGAATGAATTTTTTAGGTTGCATAAATTGTTTTGACTTTTCTCATAAACATCATTTCTGATGTGAATCGAGGAACATCTATTGTCATTCCTCAATGACCCATAACGAAATCAAGAGCCAAGGAGCTTCAACGAACTTTACTTTCTCATGTTCAACACTTGGTGAGCTCAGCTAGGGATGATCGAGAGAGAGATGGAGCTTTCGACTCAATATCTTCCAAGTAAAGCTTAAGCGAGATGTTGCATTAAATGAACTCTAAATTCATTTAAAAGAGTTGAAGTTGAAGGAGAGTTTAACTCAAGTTGCATTCAATAAAGCCAATTTGGATTCAAAGAACTCAAGTTGTATTAAATGAACTTAAGTGCATCTCAAACTTCATTTAGTGCAAGTCAACCACCAATTAATGGAACTATACTTAAAGCTACTTCAAACTACTTCAAGTGAAGCTTCGTTTACAGTTGGGAGGTTACAAAGACTTTGAAGGCTGACAATGACTACAACTCTCTGATTCAAATGGCTTTTCATTGTATTTTCAGTTTTAGACATTTCGTTTAAGTGCTTTAAGCTATATTTTAGCTAGTGGTTGTTATGGCCATCATATAATTAGAAGTTACAACTTTTCAAATGTCTTTAGATTACTTTTAGGGTTGTTTTGGAGGTTATAAATAGTCTAGCTTCTTCCCTTAAAATTCAAAATTTTGTGATGGAATGAAATTTGCAATTTTGCTTCAAAAACCTAGACCCTGTTTTTGCAATTATTGAATGTTAGATTTGCATGCTAAAATCATTCAAGTAGCCTTGATCTAACTATCTTGTGGAGTTGTTCGAATCTTGAGTTTATGAACAAGTTTTCTCTTCTCTTGATACCGATCAACAAGGTAATTCGTTATAACCATTTCTTGGGTTGATACAATTCGAATTTTGGGTTTTAGTGTTTTGTTTTATAAGGTTCTAATTCGATTAAGTGTTCTTTACTCAGTTGCATTAGGGTTCTTTATCAATTTCTTTCATTTTCTGCCAACAATAAGTTCCAAAGCTACAAATCCAGAATGGGTTGACACTCATAATTAATTGCATTTAAAATTAGAAAACTTAATTTTAAAGCCTTGGTTTATCTTGTGCTCATGAAAATGACAATGTTACAACGTCTGTTACTAGCCTATCATTCATGTAAAGTGTCTAAAGATGGATGAAACAAAGTGAACTATATTTATCTTCTTAGCACTTATATTAGCACACTATTAAGAACAAATTTGACAGTTTTTGTATGTTTTGCAGCTTTTATGAATCACATAAATGTAGGCATCCTTGTTTATATATGTCTTGCGACTTCTATGAATCACATCTTTGTTTCTGGATGTTTTGCAACTTCTATTTTTTTTTATTTTTAAAACGAAGACTTCATTAAAGAAACTTTAAGGAAGTAAAACTTGGGCTACAATTGAAGAGATCGCTAACCCTACCTCTTTACAAGCCAATAGGGAAAATTAAAAAGCCAAAGAATTGAGTTATCTATACTAAGAGATTTCTTAGCAAGAAGATGAGCAATCTTTTTGGATTCTTTACCTACATGCATGCATGAGATAGAAAGGAAAGAGCTTTCAAACCAATGAGTAGAAGATAGTGCTTCGGGAATGATATTGCTCTTTGTTTCCATATTGAATAATATCTGGGTATTTATGTGATCAAATACATCACACACATCCATGAATGTCCGTGAATTCCCCAACTCATGGACATTCCAGCCTAGTATTTTCATCACTTTCGGTAGGACTGTGTTGCAGCCTCTGCCGATATAAACATTCTTGAGCTTCACCATTATTTTCATCTTCATTTTGCGTCAATTTTTTGGCAGCGCCACTTTCCAAATAGAATTTGCCTACCTGCATCAACATCGGATTAGGATTAGAATTGGATGAATTTTGGGATGCCTGCGCTTTCCTTTTCCAACTTTTAACCATTTTTAATTTCGAGCGAACACATAAATTTCACAGTTGGACCCCACCTTAATTTCATTTTGTACCTGATTTCCATGAATCTTGGTGATTAAATTTGTATTCATATCCGAATAATGGCAAATAGCTAACGTTATAACTACTGGCAGTAAGATTTGAGCAATCAATAAATCAGTATCCACCCCTTTTTACAAAATTGCTGTTTCAGAATGGTAATGTTGACTCCTTCCTTAATTCAAGCTAAAGAATTGAAGACTCTTTAATAATTCGATTATTCTCTCCGGTACATGTGACACCAGTTGAGCCACCATCCCTGTTGCACCACTGCCTTCTGCTAGCTCTGGATCCTTCCCCTCTTGTCTCGGTTTCATGCTCATAGAAATCTCCAGTTCTTACTTCAAGAGAATGAGAATAAATTTTTTCATTGCCTTTGATGGTGTTTACAAAATTATTGAATGAAATCAAATGGTGGGATCCACCTCAAACCTGGCAATTACATTCCCTAAAAAGTGATAATCTCATTCATCTCTTACTCTCTCATCAATCTCATTCTCATTCCTTTTTCGTGAACTTCACACATTTATGATAGTTACTATTGTTGAAAGAGAAATTTCGGCTAATCACTAAAACTCTACAAATAGATGGGTCACCTCTCATTTGAAGAGAGAGCAAGAAGAAAGAAGAAGAGCCAGAAGAAAGGAAAAAGAAGCCAAGAGGAAGAAGAATTGGAAGAGGTCTAGAAGAATTGGAGATTAAGAGCACTCATAATCGTCTACAATCCTTCGGAGTCAAGTGAAGCATCCAAAGCCAACAAGATTTGAAGAATTAAAGACTTGAAGAGTACGAGACTTCAAGAACATTGAATATTCTCTCCCAAGCAACAATACTTGAAGACTCCATCAAACTGCAAAGTCTTCATCAAACTGACTGAAGAACTGCAACAAGCAGCGCAAAGCCGAAGCACTTCACAATCTGCAAAGCCGAAAAACTTCACAAGCTACAAAGCCGAAGAACTTCAACAAGCTGCAAAGTCGAAGAACTTTACAAACTGCAAAGTCGAAGCACTTCACAAACTGCAAAGTTGAAACACTCCACAAGCTGCAAAGTCAAAGAACTTCACCAGTGCAAAGCCGAAGACTACACAAAGACTTCATCAAACTACAAGCCAAAGAACTTCATCAACAAGTTAAAGTCTTCAAACAAACTCAAAGCTGAAGACTTCGAAGATCCTTCGTCAAGCAAGAAGCTGAAGGCATCAACCATTCAATAACAAGCTCACGAGCTATTGAATTAAAGTTTACATTTGAGAGAATTAATCAGAGGATTATACATTAGAGATTGTAACACCCACATACATAAATACAAATACAAGTTCATTAATTCGAGTCTCTTATTGAATTTCTCGTCGAACAACTATAATACTTGTAACATTTCTGTCTCATTTATTAATTAGACAATTTAATTAATTATTTTACACTTTGATTACTTCTTTTTCATTTATACGACTGAAAATTTTGCTTATGGAATTTTTAGTAGTTGATTTTTTATTATAAAATATTATAAATTTATATTTAGTTATTTAATTTTATTTAGTTATTAAAATATTAGAATAATAAAATGTAATATATTTTATATTAAAATATTATATTTTTAAAATACAATTCATTATTTTTAAATATTCGAATAATAAAAGTTAATATATTTTATATTAAATGACCATTATCCTAATAAAAAAGAACTTTAGTTGATGTAATTTTATTTTAATTATTAATTAACATTAAATAATTGTCATAATAAAAAATATTTACGGCAATAATATAGTAATAAAATAAAATAAAATATATTATTATTTTAATTGAAAAAAGATTAGTATAATAATGTATAATGTAATTATAAAAAAATGATATATACTAATAATTTCGATATATCTTATTCCGATTACAGACAATATTAGCAAACAACATCAAAAGAATTATGATTTCCTTTCCAGAAACTCTCTGGTAAACAACTCATTCTGATTCATTTCATTTCAAAACATTTTTATTTTGATTCGTTCGCATTCTGATTCTTAAACATGACCTAAATGTATTGTGATATCATTCCTCATTCTATATCTTTATTTATGAGTATGTTGTAGTGTATTGAAATAAGTAGTAGTACTTAGTCCTCCTTTTGATTTGGTCTTGTAACTTAATCCATGATTTAGTGTAGCTTGTTAGATATATTAACCTCTTGGTCAACTATTTTAAGGCCTTTATATTGTAACAACCTATGTACTTGTACCTATAAATACCACTACAAATCTCTGTACTTTCACTGAGAAGTTTCACAACTCTTGTGTTACTCTAAAAACAAACTTGGTATTAAAGTTATATGGCCTCAGCCTACTTCACTTTTTTTTCTTTTCCTTTGGCATTATCATGAGTACCGAAAATCTTGAAGGTTCTAATGATGTTGTAAAAGGAAATGTGAATGTTGGTAGTGCAGAAACTTCTCAGATCATCAGTCAACAAAACATGCAGTGTTTCAATGGAAGACTCGTACCATTTGGAAATCCTCTTAATACGGTACTTGCAATCATGCTAAGTGAAGTAATTTGGCTTTTGTGGAAATCCATGGTTTTGGTTGTCTTAAAGGCCAAAGGCTTGAAGGTTTCGTCATTGGAACAAAATTAATCCCTTCAGAATGTGTTGCAATCAAATAAGGTGCAACAACTACTTACGCTGTCAATCCCGCATTTGAAGAATGGACTGCAACCGACCATGCTCTCTTAGGTTGGATGATCAGTTCAATGGAGCAAACTGTGGCAAGCAATGTAGTAAGTCTCGACACTTTAAGAGAGGTGTGGAAGGCATTGGAAAACAGATACGGATCAGCCAATAAGGCTCATATCATCCAACTAAAAGCTAACCTGCAAAATACCCGCAAAAGAAACACAAAAATAACAAACTATTTGGCTCAAAAGAAGCAAACAACTGACAATTTGTCTCTAGCAGGTGAACTCATTTCTGATTCTAGTCTTATCTCTAACGTTTTTTTCGGTTTAGATGCAGAATACTTACCAATCATATGTCAACTGAATGGGAAAGATGATCTTACCTAACAAGAAGTCCATGCCACTTTGGTTGCTTTTGGACTTATCTCTAGCTCAAAGTTTTGTGGTATTGATCTCAACGTAATACCACAAAACTCTGAGCTGGCCAACTCAACGGCAAATTTGTTTTTGGTAATACTCAAAATTCTGGAAACAGATATGACTCACAAGGAAAAGGAAATGGTCGAGGAAATCAAAATTTCAGAGAGGGAAAAGCACGTGGCAAAGGAGGTAGGCAAAATCAAAATGGTTCTAGGCCAACTTGCCAAGTATGTGGCAAATATGGACACAGTGCATTACGTTGTTGGTATCGTTTCAATAAAGATTACTTAGGTCTTCAATCACAATCAGACAATGGAAGGCATCAAATGACTTATATTGCAGCACTAGAGATAGTGGTTGATCCATCATGGTGTGCTGATTGTGGCGCCTCAAGCCATGTCATTAATGACCAAGCAAATTTAAATCAGAAGGTCAAGTACAATGATAAGGAAGTTGTGTATGTAGGAGATGATACACAATTAAAAATCACTCACATCGGTAACACTCTCTTGCCCCCTTCCTCTCATCAAAAGTTGAAACTGAACAACATCTTACATATGTCAAATATTGCTAAGAATTTGCTTTGTGTGTCTAAACTCACCCAAGACAACAATGTAGTTGTTGAATTTCACTCTTCTACTTGTTTTGTGAATTACAAGCTCATAGGGAAGCTGTTCAAATAAGGCAGACTTAAGAATGGATTATACCAACTCAACAGAGTCGAACCTTTTCCTCCAAAAAGTGTTGCACCATTCCACTCAAATGTCAGTGTCCTTAGCAGTAACTCTACTTTTCTTTCTTATTCCCAACCCCATATATTAAACTCTATAAATTTGGCATAGACGTTTGGGTCATCCATCATCCAGAGTTTTAAAACAAATAATCAAAGAATGCAATCCTCTTCACCCTATTAATGCAAATTTTGATTTTTGTGATGCTTGTGAATGTGGCAAGGCTCATTCTCTTCCCTTTCCTACCTCTAATTCTCAATCTCAAAATGTTCTTGATTTGATTCACACTGATCTATGGGGTCCTGCACCTATCACTTCAACAAACAGCTATCTTTATTATATTCATTTTATTGATGATTTTAGTCGATTTACATGGGTCTATCCTTTAAAACAAAAGTCAGATTCATTGGGTGCCTTTAAAACATTCAAAGCACTTGCAGAAAATAAGTTTGGAAGAACCATCAAAATTCTCCAATTTGATTGGGGAGGAGAATATAGCGCAATTACAATCTTCATTCAACAAAGTGGCATTGAATTTCGACACTCTTGCCCTTATACCTCAGCACAAAATGGGAGAGCGGAGAGAAAACACAACTGTTAGGACTTTCTCTACCTTTAAAAAGATTAGAGACTCATGCAAGCGTACACGGTCACAAGTAATACTTGGGAGTAATTCCAAGGTCGGATCCTCAGGGACTTGTACTTTTCAAAACAATTTTAAAGAAGTGAATGGTTCAAATATGCAATTGTGGTTTATGAAGAAAATGGTGACAAAAGTTGTGGTTTGGGGTTTTAAGTATCAAACAATTTTATAAAACTCACTCTTTGCTTCCTACCTTAGTTTTGATGCAAAACATGGGAAATACACACTATTGGGAAAATGCGCCAAGCACAATTTTCTGGCTTTTCTTGTGAAATTGAGTTCTACTCTTTCACTACCGCTTTTGGTTGCTGTAGAGGCTAGGGTAACCTACAATCATATGTCTATGTGTGATTACAATCCTAGAAAATACTTATCAACTCATTTGCATTATGGGTCAAAGGGCCTATATCTAGGATCATGTTTTATGCGCTTATGTCTAAGTCACATACCATATTGGTTTCCTATTATTTTACCTAACCCACCCTTCTCAGGGTTAGGCTTTAGTGTATAAATAAAAATCCCACTGGCCAAATGGAAAAAGACGTAAAGAGAAGTTTTTAGAAACTAACCCAAAAAAGTGTTAGGCGCAATCTGAGCAAAATACTGAGTGTGTTGAAAATCAAATCATTTTGACTAATGCATTCTACAAAAAGGTTGATAACTAATTTAATGCATAATTAAAGGAAAGAAAACACACGAAAACATAAAGGAAGCAATTTTCATTGAATTAAAACGAATAAATAAGTCATACAATGAGTTCTAGTAGGCTTTACCCACTACTAGAAAATTGGGTTTTCGTGACGTTCATGAACAGTAAAATACTGTTCAAAATAAAAATATGCGTCACGAAAGGCAAAAATTGCATTTTTGGAGGGAAATAACAGAGATTTCGGGATTTTGACCTTTCGTGACGTTTTTTATCCATCACAAAATGGTGGTCAAAAAGATGGTTTTTCATAATGTTTAAAAAACGTCACGAAAGATTGAGGCTCGTTTTTGGCGGAAAATGACGGAGTGTTCCGAATTTTTTACTTTTCATGATGTTATTCTAACTGTCACAAAATGGTCGTAAAAAAGTTGGTTTTTCGTGACGTTTAAAAAACATAGAGAAAAAATAGATAAAAAAAAGTAATTAATTAACTTAAAGATCTTTGAAGCTAATTTGATGGAATATACTATTTTTTTTTTAGGGATTGTTAGAATTTAAGTTAACAAAACATAAAAACCTAAAATTTAGGTGGTAGAAATTCCCACTAAGTAAATTTTAAATCCTATTAAAAATAAATATTATTGTTGTATTTCTATTTTATTTTAAAAGAAAAAAATTTAGGAATGGGTCAATTTCCATTATTTTATATTATTTTTGCACCCTAAATGTAACACCCTGCATTATTGAGTTAGTTTGCTTTTAAGATTTAATTTGTGCTTTCAAATTTTCCCCTAAGCTGATAATTTAAATCCTTCGATTTTCTAAATTCAGGGTTCTATTTTTGGGTAAGTTAGGATTTAAATTAGAATTTAAGTTTAATTTTGTTTGACCAAGATAAATTAAGTTAGCAAATTTTACATAGAGGATTTTAATCAAGTCTTAATTCAAAGTTTTGGAAATTTAATTTTTCCTTTTAGATTTTATTCTTCTGTTTTTAAAATTAAGTTATTCTCATAAATCCATTCCCAAACACTTTTTATTTTAATTAGATTTTTAATTTTAGGAAGAGATTAGGAAAGCTCTATTCTTAATTTTTTAGAACATTTTTTATCCATGGATTTTTCCCAAACACATTTTATCCATGGATTGGTTTCTTTTGTTAAATAAAAGAAAAGAAAAGAAAAAAAAA
>NW_019104634.1:282822-293292 GCF_001995035.1 Momordica charantia
TCCCTCGGCGACTTCCAGTGCTGACCCACTTGATAGAAGCCAGATCTGAGTTACCCACTCCCGTTCGACATCAGATTTGCGAGCCCGAACCGTATCGACCCCAGATCTACAGTGTCGAAGTCCTTCGACACTGATCCAGCCATAACTCAAGACGTTTCATTGTGAGTCAATAGGTAATGGCTTGCTTAAACTCGCTTTTCAATTCGAGCAAGGTGTTTCGAATTGGTTTCTAATCCCGAATTCATGTCTTTTGATTAGGAACTTTTCGGCAATGCTTAGGAGTTTTAGGACACCATTTTGTAAGTAGTTCTTACTTGAGGACGATTCTTGGTGATGCATGTTTGCTTTGGTTGCTCTTGCTTCGCATTTATTACTAAATTATATGATTCTAATTATCTATGAGTGTAATGTGAAAGTGGTTGGTTGCTAAAATGGTTTTAGGTTGTTGCTATGGTTTCTTTTGGATTGTGATTATTGAAGTAGGTTGGATATATTGTTTGGTTGTATTTATGAAAGCATACTAGAATATTTGTGAGATGTCTGTTATATATTTGGTTGGGTGTAATTGTAGAAGCATGATGGATATATGTTGGACATATTGTTTGATTGTATTTCTTTTTGTCAACATGCTGAAATTTTTGTGAGTGCATGGGTTATGGCTTAGAAAATACGTTATAGAACTTTTGTATGAAAGCTGTAAATGTTATGGGCTGATACGTCACTATTGGGCGTCTAGGCCTCAGGTAAAAATGGTTGAGGATCGATGTGATGCTCTACCTAGAAGGCAAGTATTAGGGTCTTAGGTGAAAATGGTCAAGGGCTAATACGTTGCGAAGTCATTTAGATCTTGAATAAAAATGGTTAAATGGTCAAGGTTCGAATGCCAAGTTCTTTGGAGAAGTGTCGAGACCTTGGGTAAAAATGTTCAGCGGTTGGAACGACACGAAATAGTAAGTCTCGGAAGAATAGGAAAAAAATTAGTAAAAGTTTAAAAGAGTTAGAGACTCTAGTGAGATTTGTGAGCTGAGGCTTGGGCAGTGCAGGTAGGATGCATGATTAGTTAAACATACATGTAAAATGTTCTATTTTAAAATATGATAAGCATGATACATCGATGCACATGATGTATTGTGTAAAGCATGCAGTCTATGCGTGGCGCTTTAAGTAGGGGCTACTTATTGAGTGTTATGTACTCACCCCCTCCCTACAAATTTTGAACAAAAAAAGAACCAGAGTTATATGGTCTTGGTGATGGCGTGGAGGAGACTTGAATGAAAAAGACCATATAGTTGTGTCGTTTAGACTTATATTTTGGCTATTCAAGATTTAGCAGGAGATAGGATAGTTCAGTTGATTTCGTTTCTAATATAGCTTTGTTTCTCACTTTAGTAGGACTGTTTTGGTTAGTTGCTGTTTAATGTTGTGAATAGTGCTTATTAGCAAGGTGTTAGACGATTCTTTGATCTAAGTGGAGGTTTTTGGTTTATTGATTTAGAAATTTAGAAGAGTTGGAACTTCTTTTATTTGCTTGATCTTGTGGATTGAGACCTCTTGGAGTTTATTTGTTTACCAGGGTAAAAAATAGTCTCCTTCCCTTGTTTGATGTGGTATTGAACAATTGGTTTTTGTAACGGACCCCATTTGGGATATTGAAAATCATGGGATGTTACAGTTACAGGAACTCACCATTTTCTTTAATCTATAAAAATCCTCCCTTTTATTTCTTCTTATCTCTGTATTAATTTTGAGTGGTGAAAATTTCTTGAAACAACTTTTCTATTCAATGCATTCCCATTTTTTGCTTCATTGACTAGGTAATGAAGGATTTTAATGGGACGGGGGAAAGACCTGAATTCAATATGCTCTTCTGGAACTGCAACTGATATTGTAGATAGAAGTCAGCAATCTGTTTGTCCAGAGTCAGGGTCTAAAAATCGTACATCCTCCAAAGCCTCCTTATGGCCAGGCTTCTTTGCATCTACTTTCTCAATCTTTGAACATCATAACGAGTCCTCTGTCAGTGAAAAGAAGACAGTTCAATCTCGACACAATGGCTGGACGACAACTGTGAGAAAAATTATGACTAGTGGCTCAATGAGGAGAATTCACGAGCGCATATTGGGTTCTCGCAAGAGTGGTGTCTATAGTTCAGGTGGTGACATATGGCTTCTTGGTGTATGCCATAAAATTTCCCAAGATCTAGCTTCTGATGATGCAGTTACTAGCAATAGTGTAGCAACATATGAGCTAGACTTTTCATCTAGGATTCTGATGACCTACCGTAAAGGTTTCATGAAATGTGCTCTCTTTTAGTTTATCATAAGATTGCATAATATCATTTACAACTTGTGGTTTAACTTTTTCTCTCTCTTTCTTCTTCTTCTTCTTCTCCTTCTCCTTCTTCTTTTCGTTCCTTTTGTCTATCCACTTATAGGTTTTAATGTCATTCAAGATTCAAAATACACCAGTGATGTAAACTGGGGTTGCATGCTAAGAAGCAGCCAAATGCTTGTGGCTCAGGTAGATGAATTTTTACTTTATTTATTTTGGGTATATTTATGCTGTTGATCCATTGCTATTCTTAATCTTGGTTCTGGCATATTTTCTTTAAATCTTTGTATTGACCTTCTTGTCTACTTCAGTTATGGGGTATTCAGTTCTTTCCTTTTATTAATCTCCATGTTATCCACAGGCATTACTTTCTCATAGATTAGGAAGATCTTGGAGAAAGACTCCACAAAAGGTATGGCTGTATGGTGATGATTCTTGAAGATTTATTAACGTGCTGGATTTGCTTTCCATACAAAATTAGTAGTAAACCTAATAGACTTCAATTGGCAGCCATTGGATAAAGAATATATTGAGATTTTGCACCTTTTTGGTGACTCGGAGACATCAGCCTTTTCAATCCACAATCTTCTTCAGGCGGGAATGGCCTATGACCTTGCTGCCGGGTCATGGGTGGGGCCATATGCCATGTGTAGGTCATGGGAAACTTTAGTCCGCTTAAAGAGGGAGACCCCTAATCTTCAAGACCAGCAACTTCCTATGGCCATGTATATTGTTTCTGGAGATGAAGATGGAGAGAGAGGTGGTGCCCCAGTTTTATTCATTGATGATGCCTCTAGACATTGTTTTGAGTTTTCAAAAGGGCAACTTGATTGGACCCCCATTCTTTTGTTAGTTCCTTTGGTTCTTGGACTTGAAAAAATCAACCCAAGGTATGATGTAGTTGTTTACTGGTTTTATATTTTTTAATACTTTGGGCTTACCTACTCATGTTAATAATAATGAAATAGGATTTCCACCCAAGCTAGTACTTGTAGAGGCTATAGTTTTTCCTAAGTCAGTGGTTTTGCATCTTCATGCTTAAGTTGTTTTATTGTAGATTAAAAGTTTTGATAAGAATCCGTAAACTTGTCCCTATAGGTTTTGAAAGTGTGGCTGTGTTGCAGATATATTAAGTCTAGCATTGCTCCTTGGTGGGAGGAGTTGGGGAAAAATGGGGGGGAGAAGTTTATATCTATGATTAAATTGGATTTTGTGAAAAGAAAGTTGGCAAAATGAAATGTGAAGATGTTTGGAGGATTTCCTTATGGGCGAGGCTAGTTGGAGACTAAAATGCAAGGTTGAATGGATTTCGAAGGGTAATTCTAATGCCACATTCTTTGAGAATTGTGGCTTCAACTAGAGGAAAGGTAATTCTAAAAAGTGTGATATCTATACTCAGTCCAAGGAAGCCATGTCATCCACTGGTTTAGTTTGTATTGCAAAGAACAGTAAGGCAAGTTTCCAAGCTCCTAATTACATCTTTCAATTGCTCAACAATTCATCGCTGATGTGTGATACACCTTCAAAGGTTTTGATAGACCCCAAATCACTAAATATTATAAACGTAAGCATGTGAGACAAGAGGGAGCCATGTAAGCAGTAAGGAGGGGGATTGTGTGGGCCTTAGGAATATTGTTAGTTAGAAGGAATGAGGTTTAAGGGCTGTGACGTGAGGAGGTGAGGCGTTAAAATAGAAGTTTGTTGAGGGGGGAGGGGTATCTTTTTGCATTGTGAAATCTGTAAGGGTCAGTGAGTCCTTGATGGAGAGTTGGGAAGTTCTAAAATGATTTTTGATGCTCTGTTTTGATAAATAATATTGAGCCTTATCAGATTTTTGTCTTGACATATGATACACGCCAAAAAAAGTAAGGAAAACTTTTCCCTGTTGCTCCATACTCCTTGGCATAGCATGATGTTCAACTACTTCCTTCACCAATATAATCTTGACCTCTTGAATTGTACATGAGTGTTTTAAGGCAATTAAGTGGGCCATTCACTTAGTTTATAGATATCCACTAGTGATAGACATTCAACAAAGTCTATGGGCCTTACTAAACTCGAGTAAGTTATAGGTGGCCTACAATGCAGGTATTGTTTTGTTGAACTCTAGTGGGATGGCTATAGTTTTATATGTCCTTCAATTCAACCCAACATACTGCCATTTCCAATCAACTATTGCTCTTAATGTGCTGAGTATCCACCGATTATACAGTTTTGGAAAACCTAGGGGCAAAATTCAGACTAAAAGAAGCTTAAGACAAGGGATCCTCTCTCCCCTTTTCTTTTTACGATTGTGGGGGATGCGTCGAGTAGATTGATACATTTTTTGTAATGAAAGGAGCATCCTCAAAGGGTTCAATGTTGGCTCTAGCTCCTTAGAGGTGACTCACCTTCAATATGCCGACGATATGCTAATTTTCTGCCCCTTTTTTGCTCAGATGATGGAGAATTGGTGGGGCCTAATTCATGTGTTTTTGTTGGTGTCGAGCCTCGCTTTCAATGTCTCCAAAACGGCAGTAATTGGTGTTAATTGTTTGAGGTCCGAGGTCAACTTTTGGCCATCTTCTTTGGCTGCAAAGTAGATACGTGTCCCTTCTCCTATTTCGGTTTACCCCTCAGTGAGAACCATATGACCACCAGTTTTTGGGCTCCAGTAGTGGATAAAATGCATAAGCAGCTTTAGAAATGGAAATCCCTTTTGCTCTCTAAAGGTGGCAGGCTTACGCTGGCTCAATCGGTTCTCAATAGCATTCCTATATACTTCTTTTTGATTCTAAAGGCTCCAAAGACCGTAACCAAGTCAATGGAGAAACTTATGAGGGATTTCATCTAGAATGGTGGGAGTCACAGACCGATGGGTAATTTGGTGAATTTTTTTTTTTTTGGTATGAAACAAATATTTCATTAATGGTATGAAATATACAAAAGGCCACATGGGCAATTACAAGAAAACCTTCCAGCTTGTAATAAGTTCATTTAGAGAGTAACTATTGAAGGGGGTAGAAACATTTACACCAACCGAGAGTTAGAGTAGTAAAACCCTATCAACAAAGATATCAAAAGGGAGCGCTTTATCATTGAAGACCCTATTGTTTCTTTCCAACCAAAGACTCCAAAGGAAGGCCCGAACAAACTGGGTACACAGGATCATTTTTCCTTTTCTGAATGGATGACCCGCCAAAAGTTGATCAAGGAAGGTTGTTGGTTTGTTGTGTAGTACTGTCTTCCATCCAAATATAGAAAGGAGATGATTCCAAAACCGATTTGCATATATGCAATGGATAAATAGATTGACATGGAATTTGGGCTTTAGAAGAAATCTTTTTGATAGGGAAAAAAATAGATGGGCAGCCTTTAAAAGATATAAGGGGTGGTCCTTGGGAGTGGCAGGGACATGCTATGGTGGAAACCAGATTCTTTAAGGCGTTTTTCTGTTAGTTCAGCCATCTTGGCACTCACGTCTCCTTCTCCTAGACTGTAATTGGCGACTGCAAACCTGATTTGGAACTTTACAGTTCCTATAAAAAAAAAAAAGGAGGTTAAGTTCTTTATGTGGACCCTTTTCTACAGAGGGATTAACTAAAGGAAGTTCCCTCAATGGGCTCTTTCCCCTTTTTTGTGCAGGATGTGTAGGAGGGATGTTGAGGCGGTGGATCACCTCTTTTTGCATTGTCCTTTCGTTACTAAAGTGTGGGGTTTAGGATAAAGTGTCGGTCCTTTGGAATTGTGTGGCCTGGGCTTTGCTTTGGTCATTTGGAAAGAAAGGAACAACCGTCTTTTTGAAGATAAGTCGACCTCGATAGATTCTTTTTGTGTGAATATCAAGCATATTATGCTTCTTGGTGGTCTTTACTCCACAAGAAAGTTTTTGTAATTATAATCTTTTGCTTACACAAGATTGGAAGTATAGAGCTGTATAGAGCTTTGGGGAGGGTTCACTCTACCCTCCGCCTCTAGGTTGCTCCCCCCTTTTTGTGGGTCTGGTTTCTTATCAAAAAGAAAAAAAAAGATTATACAGTTTTGGAAGTCTGTAAAATTAGGAACCTAGTAGTTGAAGTTGATGGCAGCACAATTACATTTGTTTATTTTTTGATGAAAAGTCGAGAGAAAAATAAAAGAATGCAAGAGGACATGCGAAGAAACAGCCCAACATAAAGGAGCCAAACTAAATAAAAGGGCTCCAATCAAGAAGGATTAGACCTAGAGAGTAATTACTAGAGTCTAAGCCCAAAGAGATACATGAAACCGAACAAGGGTCCACACGTCCTCTCAAGATCTCTCAACCCCGTTTGTTTATGTACCTTAGTATTCATTGTATTAAACGATGAAGCCACCATGAGTTGGCGTAGTGGTCATTAGGGGCTTGGCGAACCACGTGGACATCTACCTAGGATTTAAATACTACAAGTTTTATTGATAATAAAATATTGTAGGGTTAGGCTATTGTCTTATGAGATTAATGGAGGTGCATACAAGTTGGTCACTTAGTCTTAAGCCCAATATTTTTAAAAACAGAAAAGAATGTGAAGTGCATTATTTAGTACCTTTTAGTTTTTGTAGGGCTGATTTATTAGTTGATCACACCTTATAAGATAGATCCTATTTGAGGGCAGGTTTAGAAGGTTGGTGTAAAAGGGCAGCAACAATATGGTTTACAACATGTTCAACTTCTACTTGGTCATCTGTTTGAACATAAAATGAGAGTTCTATGGATTATCAATCGAGAAGCCTTTCTATAGTTGCTCTTTTCCTCCTTCCTCGCTATGCTGGGAATAGTCATATTCACATTCCTATTAAGAAAAATTTCCATTTTGAGCAGTTTGGATGGGACTCCTATGCATTAAAGCCCGTCTTTGGTAATACCTATATTAATCGTTTTAAAATTTACAATTCTTTTTAAGTTAATGGCAATTGGAGAATTTTTTTTTGATTCCTCGGCTGCTAAGTTGAGTTGATTGCCGATAACTTTTTCTATGTGTATCTTTTGAGTTCCTATTAATATAGAGCTGCTCAATCTTGGGTCTTAGGTGTGGGTCGGATCATGATAAAGAAGGTTCGGTGGTTGTATAATTCCCAAGCGGAAAGTCGTCTACTTGCAAAGTCGATGGGGTTCCGCGCTTCGCAAAGTGTTTAATGATGCGTCTGTAATAGCCTACACATAGGTCCCAAAAAAGAACGCGCTACGCCCGGCCCCCTTATTGTTTCTATTGCAAAGGACATCAACCACGTTATTCTTAAGCTCCATCTGTGTTGTATCTGAAATTCATAGGAAGTTGGTTTTTTATTATTATTATTATTATTATTATTATTATTTTGATAAGAAACAAAAGATGTGTATTCAAAACAAGAAGGCCCCTAGAGGGGATACAAACAAAAGGCGGAGGGTAGAGCTAACCCTCCCCAAAGCTCTATACAATCACCGCTTTCCAATCTTGTGTAAGCAAAAGAAGATTGGAGTTACAAAAAACTTTCTTTTGTAGTATAGTCCACCAAGAAGCTAGATGCTTAATATTCACACAAAAAGAATCTAACAAAATCAACTTATCTTCAAAAAGCCGACAATTCCATTCCTTCCATATCGACCATAAAAGAGCCTGGGCCGCACAATTCCAAAGAACCCAAGCTTTGCCCTTGAGCTGCCTTCCTCCATAACCTTCAGCAATGAAATCCTCAATTCTTCTAGGAATACAGAGAGAGAAATCTAGCAAAGAAGCTATAAACCCCCAAACTTTGGACACAAAAGGGCAATGGAGAAAAAGGTGGTCCACTGTTTCATTGTTGCTCATGCACATTGTGCACACAGAGGGAGAAAGAGTCCAATGAGGCAATTTCCTTTGAAGTTTCTCTACGGTATTTACCCCTCTATAGAACAAATTCCAAATGAAGAATTTTACCTTCTTTGGGACTCTAAAATTCCATATCAAGCTTGCAGTAGCTGAATTAAGTTGAGGAGAAGGGGACGTGAGGGCCATGAAGGTTGAATTGACTGTGAAACGGCCGGATGGGTCCGCTTTCCACCATAAAATGTCCCTTCCATTTCCGATAGCTGCACCTTCTATTTTTCCAGTGAAGTTTGCCCATCTACTCATTTCTCTGCCCATCTACTCATTTCCCTTTCAAAGAGATTCCTTCTGAAACCAAGATTCCAGGTTAAGGCCTCTGTACACCAACAATCTGCGATCGACATACCTTTCTTGGAGGATAACGCAAACAAATCTGAGAAAGTGGTGGAAAGAGGGGCAGAATCAATTATTATTATTATTATTTAATATTTTTGGTATAAGGAAACTTTTCATTTTTTTTTTGATATGAGAAAACAAACTTTTCATATTATATATATATATATATTGTATCTACTCCTTTTCTTGGTGCTCCATTTCAAATAATTTTGTAAGTATGGCTTCACACTAATCTTAACCAATTAGGAATCATTTTTGTAAACCTTTGGTATGTTGAGATATCTCACTCTCCTTTTTGTATTTTCCCATGAAATTTTAATTTCATAAAATAAATAAAAAGAGAGAGAAACTTTGTTGAGGAATGCGAGGTCTCTTGTTAGTTCGCACCACAAATTATTGAACAAGGAAGTTGTTGCCTTGTAGTGAGGACTACGATGAGTTTAAATTTATCTAACCATAACCATAAACTCTCATTGGATTGGTTTGTACTTCGCCAAGAAAGTAATGAGTTATTCGGTTTACATTGAACAACTACCAAGCCATTTTGAAAAGTGTGGAAAGGCTAGTAATGGAAAGATTGTCATGGCATCTTAGCATTTTAAAAGTTTGTTTGCTTGCAATGACCAACCAAACTTATCTTCTATCAATTGCTAAGTTATTAATGGCTTGTTACTCCCATAACTTTACACAAATGGTCACATCACATAAGACTTAAGAATTCATGCAATTGTTTACAGGTTTTGTGGGAACTATCTATCGCTATTGCATTTTGGCCTCCACCTTTGTTGAATGTACAGCCACCCTTTGCTTGAAATACTAACTATCCAAGATATTTAATCCAAATTTTGAACTTTGGTGTTGGAATAATTTTCGTTGTGACCACCAAATAAAGTGACGTAAGGGTCAGCCTATGCCGAGGGGCAATGCAAGGGGTAGGTTGGTCACTTTAGTGGTAGTCCAGGAGCATTTTCAATAAAGCGCTCATCATTTGTGCCTTTCAGTCATCATGAATATGTTCATGGCATTGTAGACGCTGACCTCCATGTCCGCCCTTTGCCTTTTTTATTTTTTATATTTTTCTTTGATTCTCCTTCAATTTTTTTATTCTTCTTATGTTCTTACCAGTGTTGAGGCGCACCCAAGTGCTTGCCTCAGGCGAGAGGCGAGGCGATTTCGCCCAGGTGCGCCTAGAAGGTGCCCAGGCAAGCGACTTCAATCGGGCGCTCGCCTCAATGCGCCTCGGCGCGTCTTCGCGTGCCTCTCGCCTGAGGCTAGGCGATCGCCTCGTTGAAGCGAGGGGATCTGCCTTATTTTATTTTATTTTTAAAATTTTAATGTGTTTTTTTTTAAAGAACCTTTTTCCCTTGCGAAATACCTCATACCTCAGTCCACAAACCCTAACCATTCTCTCTGCCTCTCGACATTCACCTTCACCACCCTCAATCTTCGACCATTGCCAGCTCCCGTCTCCGACCATCGCCATTGCCGCTCCCGTCTTCGACTAAACTTATTGAATTTGGTTATTTTATGTATTTTGTTGACATTTATATGACACTATTTTGGTATTGATTAATTTGATTTTTTAAACTATGTTTACTATATAAATTTATGTACTATATATATAATTTTTATTTATTTATTAAGGTGCGTCTCGCTTCACTCAAGTGTTGTCTGTGTATTGTCTCTCGCCTCAAGGCGATCAAAGGGCTTGTTGCCTTGAGGTGCGCCTTGCACCTCGAAAACACTAGTTCTTACTTTTTCAACTCATTTCTTCCATTCTTATTTGGTTCTTCAATTCTTCTTCACTAATTCTTTAATTGAGAAAAAGAATTAAAGTTTGAAGAAGAAGAGGAATCGAAGATGAAGAAGAGAAGTTAGAGAAGGAGAGGAATCAAGTAAAAAGTAGAAGAAGAATCAGAGAAGAAGATTTGAGGAAGAGAGAATAAAAAATCCTGTAACT
>NW_019104634.1:293332-308297 GCF_001995035.1 Momordica charantia
ACATTTTCGAGCCACATTGAAGTGCTAGCGCTAGTGTCAAATGGCAGCAGGCGCTTCTATTTATTTAAATTAATTCTGGTTCAGTTTTTTTTTATATTTCAGTATACATGTTTTTCAACCTTTCTTCTATTTAAGTTAACAAGTTTGCAATTAACTAGTTTTATAAATATTATCATGTAGATTATTTAATTTTGTACATAAAATTACTATAGATACTATTTATTATTATTATTTTTTTAATATTATTAAGTGTGCCTTCCTTGACTGAGGTGACACATTTTTGTCTAACTCTTGCCTTTTAAGGCGATAAGGAGATTTGTAGTGGTGTGCCTTGCCCTTTGAAAACATTGACAATAGTTTTTTTTCTTTTTTTTGATAAGAAACAAGACTTATATTATGAACCAAAAAAAGGGGACAGTCTAGAGGTAGGGGTTGAGGAGGCCTCCCAAAAGAACTACCGTATTACAGCTTGCCAATCTTGTTGAAATAGGACTGTACTGTAATTACAAAAAAATTTCTATGAGTAAGGCACCAAGAGGCTGTAGTAATCTGTATGTTCTCACAAAAAATATCAGAAGGAAGAGACGAGTTGTTGAAGGCCCTTAGGTTTCTTTCCTTCCAAAGCCCACATAGTAAAGCCCGAGCCGTGTAACTCCACAAAAAATTTCCTTTTCCTTTCAACATCCCCCCCGAGTTACTTCAATGAGCCAATCCTCAATTAACCGGGGTAGACGATCGGAAATTCCGCATCTTCGCATGACAAAGGCCCACCCTTGGTAGGCAAAGGGACAATGAATGAATAGATGATCAATATCTTCGGCATTTCTAGGGCATAAGGGACATACCGATAGGGACAGCACCCAATTTGAAAGCTTCTTCTGCACTCTCCATGTGTATTAAGACTTCTATAGGCAAGGCTCCGTAAAAACACTTTTACTTTCTTTGGGCAGGAGAATTTCCATATGGCTTTAATAAAAGGGGATAGGAACTTTGGAGTCACCTCGGTCAGCTTGTAAAAGGCAGATTTGGTGGAGAACTGCTTTTCCCCTTCCAAATTCCACATCAATTTGTCCTCCGCATTTCTAAACCGAAAAGAAGGCAGAAGAACTACCAACCAAATCCAATTATCAACCTCCTGATCTCTCAAGCCTCTTCTAAAACCCAAGTTCCAGTCGGCCTGCTCGTCTGACCAACATTCTGCCACTGTGCTTCCTTTCTTCATAGAGATTCTGAACACATCAGGGAATTGGGCAGCCAAGGGGTTATTCCCCAGCCAAGTATCCTTCCAAAACTTTACTTTCCTCCTATTTTGAGCCTTATAAGTGGTATTAGGGCTTAGATTAAAACAATAGTTTTGATTTTGACCAGAGGGTGGCTCTCTATTTTTAAGTTATTAGACTTATCTTCAAAAAGACATCAGATTGGCTTCCAGAAGTGCTTTTGGAGACAAAGTATGAATGTTAGAGAAGCATCAAGTGCTATTAGGGCTTTTATTTGGTCCTTGTAGATGGTCAGAAAACAATAGGATCTTCAATTATAATTTTTAGTTGATTGGAACTCTCGGAAGATAGAAGGTGCTGTCATCCAACTTGATCTTGAGAAAGCGTTCAATATGGTTGATTGGGATTTTCTTGACAAAGTGCTACAATACAAAGGATTTGGGACAAAGTGGAGAAGATGGATTAGGGCTTGCATCTCTACTACAAGCTTTTCCATTATCATTAATGGAAAACCAAGAGGCAAATTCACAGCCACAAGAGGTTTAAGAAAAGGAGATCCCCTATCCCATTTCCTTTTCATATCGATCACTGAAGTCCTTAGCAGATTGCTTCTACATGAAGAACAACCTGGCCAGCTCAAAGGTTACGTTTCTAGATGTGGCTCCATTAAAATTAACCACCTCCTTTTCGCAGATGACACACTACTATTTACAAGCAAGGATCCCACTAGTATAAAAAAACTGCATAAAGTCATCAAATACTTTGAAATTGCTTCGGGGCTCAACATCAATTACAAAAAATCCAGTGTTTTTGGCATCTCCATCAGTCCACAGACCACAAATCAGATTGCTTAGGCATGGGGCTGCTCATCAGGATCATGGCCAAGTACCTACTTGGGCCTTCCACTGAACGGTAACCCTAAAAGAGAATCTTTTTGGCTGCCTATCCTTGAAAAACTGCAGAACCGTCTCAACAAATGGAGCAACACTTTCATTTCGAAAGGGGGAAGGCACACCATCCTTCAATCTGTACTAACAAATCTGCCTACATACTACCTTTCTCTCTTCAAAATTTCAGGTAAAGCAGCTGAAAGGATGAGTAAGATCTTCAGGGACTTTCTTTGGGAGGGACCAACCACAACCAGAAAGCCACATCTCATTAATTGGAAGCGTACACAGCTCCCTCTTATGGAAGGAGGTCTCGGCATTGGCAACATAAAGCACTGAAACCAAGCTCTTCTATCCAGATGGATTTGGCGTTACATAACCGAATGCAATCAACTGTGGAGGAGACTTATTTCTGCAAAATACTCTGGCTCATCCTCAACCATTTGGCCTACCATCCGCTACTCAAGATTCAAAGGACCATGGTCAGCAATCTATCAAGCACCTCATTAAGGATGTAGCCATCTGCCATGTGGGGGAGAATAGCCAACTCAGCTTCTGGAATGACAGATGGATTGCACGGGGATCTTTTCTAGCCTTTTTCCGACCCTATTTGCTCTAACTGAGTATAATAAGGCCACTATTGCAGACCACTGGTCTAGATCCACCTCATCCTGGAACTACAACTTCCGCTGAGCTCTCAAGGAAGAGGAAATCGATGATTGGCTGTGCTTATCACAGATGATAAACCCGATTGTCCCTCCCCCCCTTGAGGACTTATGGTTATGGCCCCCTGGAAAAAACAGATTCTATTACACAAAATCTGTCTTCAACCTCATTGTTTCGCAAACCTCCCCCTTGGCCCCCACCCTCTACCCAAGTCTTTGGCAAGGAAAATGCCCTAAGAAAGTCAAATTCTTCTGCTGGGAGCTTAGTCATGGGGTCCTAAATACTCATGATAGGGTTCAGAGGAAACACCCCCACATGGCCCTTTCCCCAAATTGCTGTCACCTATGTTCTGGGGCATCAGAGACACAAGGCCATCTTTTCATCCACTGTGCATATGCCACTCGTTTTTGGAACCGTATTCTTATGGAATTTGGTTGGAAAACAGCTCTACACACTAGACCTTCCATTTTCCTTGACTGCCTCCTAACGGGACACCCTTTCCGAAAGGCCAAAGCTACCCTTTGGGTTCTGATAATTCGGGCTTACCTATGGAGTTTATGGCTGGAAAGAAATGATAGGGTCTTCAATGATAAATCACACTCTTTTGATAGTTTTTTTGATAGAGTTTTGCTATTAGCTCTTGGTTGGTGTAAAAGCTTCTACTACCCCTTTAACAACTACTCTTTTAATGACCTTATTACAAGTTGGAAGGTTTTCTTGTAATTACCCTTGCGGCCTTTTGTATATTTCATACCATCAATGAAATATTTGTTTCATATAAAAAAAATATCTTCTGGCAGATTGTACAGCATATGGCCTCAAATTGGAGTGTCAAACATTGGAATTTTTTTTATTACAATTGCTTTTTGATTAAATTTGATTGGTGGAGTTTTTATTTTTATTTTTTTTAATCCTCCTAGGATGAGGGATCTGATGTAGCCTTTTTCAACTTATCTTCCCCATAAAATGTGAAAGTGATTATATATTTTCTTAAATTGCTTTCTGCAATCCTGCTTATAGCAAACTCTCCTGCAAATGCCTTAGTCATCTTAATGAAGTCCCTAATGAACCATTAGTTTCTAAAGCAACAACAAGGCTGAGGCAAAGACAATGCAGTCAATTGCGTCCTTGTTGTGGCAAGGAAGTTGGTGGACATTAGCTTATTGTAGTGGAAGACGTGGTTAAGCGAATTTCTTGTGCTGGCGAACATGGCAAACTGAGGGCTTGAGAGCTTTTGCAGTGCTGCTTCTTTCTCCTGATGTTGAAGCTATTTGTTTGGAGCTTGATAAAATCGCATTTTATGTGACGAGCTCAATTGTCCATCCCTTCTATCTTTCAGTTAAGATCTTCAATCTTCCCGTTGATACTCTTTGAGCAACTATCCCCTTCTTCCTGCGGAAAGACATTTAGTTTGAGGATGCACTGTCTGAGGCACTTTCAACAATCTGAGCACTGGATTAGGAAGCAGATTGAGATATTTTCATAGGACACTCTCCTTTGGGGTTTGACTCCTATTTTTGTTATTCTCTAACCATATGTCTCTGTAAAATATAAACAGTTGAGATTTTAACTGTAAAATATAAGCAAGTTAATGGATGATATTATTTTGGGAAAAGTTGAACTTGTACACCTTGGGTGAGTTGATTTTAACCGTAAGCTTTCAATTTCATCCATTTAAACCTGAAGTTGAATGAGTGTTGCAATTTAAGCGGTAGACTTGAATAAGTGGTATAATTGTTCTTTTTCCTGAAGATTTGTTACTGGGGTATGGATGTTTTTCAAGGTAATGATTATTTTAATTGCATTGGATACTTTTAATTAGTTAGATTTAGGCATTTTGTTGCTAAATTTGAGTATTTTTTATTTGCTCGATTTTGTGGTTAGGTTAGAATCTTTTGTGGTTGGGTTTGGGTAATTTAATTCTTTGACATGATCTCGAGTTTGGTTGGATTTTGTGTAATTTCTTGGATGGTTTATGGATAGTTTTTAAATTTAATTTTGAGGAGGTATTAATTGCAACACTTACTAAAGTTAAGAGTTTAAATCGATGAAATTGAAAATATTTAAGTTTAAAATTGACTAGGTTAGGGGTAAAAATTGAATTATTTTATATTATTTTTTAAACTTTGCATCATAACATCTCTCTCCAAAATTAGAAACCTGCTCATTACAAAAATGCTGAGGGTTTTTCACTTCATTGCCCTTGACCCCAGCAGTCCTCTCCCACTTTGGTTGTTTACCAATTTCCAAATACTGTTAACCAAATCTTAGGGATGGTCCTGAAATCTTTATTTTACTCTATAATTAACTGACATAAAGATGTATGTGTGTGTTTTGCTGGCTTGTTTGTTAAATTTATGCTCAACATATTTATGCTTGTGAAGGTACATCCCATCATTACGAACAACATTTACCTTTCCCCAAAGCCTCGGGATCTTGGGAGGGAAACCCGGTGCTTCAACGTACATTGTGGGCGTTCAAGACGAAAATGCCTTTTACCTTGATCCACACGAAGTCCAGCCGGTACATTAATTTCCTTTGGACCTCTTTTAAGAGTATCTAAACTATCTGTGCTTTTGTATGTATGGTACATTATGGTGACACTAATAGTGAAATCATGAACTTGCTTAATATTGGGTTTCTAGTGCTTCAATGTGTACATGTTAGACACTTGAATTTAAAGTCTGAAATGTTAGACACTTGTAAATAAACCTTAGTTGTAACTATAAGATGTTCAACCCCTCAAATATTTATTTTGTTTTGGATATACTTCACAACCTTTGTTATAAAATATGGCATACTTGAATGGTTATGAATTTTATTTCTTTATTTAAGAAGTGCAGTGTGTAGAAGAAAGTTTCACATGTTAATTTTTTTTTTCTAAAACATATAAAATCTTTCTTTGAACAAGCGCGCATGCCCGTTCCCTATGCTGAGCGTTGTTGTTGCGATTTTCTCGTTCGTGTCATTTGCAGAGTGGCTTAGCTAATGACCGTGTCTAACAATGCTTGCATTTACATTTAGGTAGTTAATGTCGACAAGGATGATCTAGAGGCTGATACTTCATCTTACCACTGCAAGTGAGTTTTTTAATATTATAAAATTTCTCATTGTTTACCAATTCGCCCTTCATTCCTTTTCTTTTTGTTTCAGTTTCAGTTTCGGTTTCTCATATATATGCATCGTTTGTTTTCTGTAGTGTCATCCGGCACATCCCGTTAGAATCCATAGATCCTTCTCTAGCACTTGGATTTTATTGTCGAGACAAAGGTTTGCTTGCAGATCACTCTAAGCTTCAAAATTGTGGATGGGAACTTGATTGCTTTGGTTTTTCATCTTTTAGAAGCGTAATATTTTTTTCCCCTCTGGCACCCAGATGATTTTGATGATTTCTGTTCTCGTGCTTCAAAGTTGGCCGAAGAGTCAGATGGAGCTCCATTGTTTACAGTTGCTGAAACACATTCCGCAAATTCAGTGAGACACAGCAATGCATTGGATGGCAGTAGTAGGTCAGTCGAGGACGATACCATCAGCACGGTGCACGTACCGATCGAAGAGGGGGCGCATGAGGATGACTGGCAATTTCTCTGATGAAAAGAAAGACCAGTTTTGAGATATGGGAGGAGAGTCAGTAATCAGTACGAGTCATTCTTGTTTACTGCTCTAAGGCTTCATTGTGGCTAATATTATGTGAATGGCTTTAGTTTTATTTAGTGTTATCTGTGGAATAGGCATTTAAAAGTTATTTTAGATTTTAATTTGTTGAATTTGTTTATTCTTGTTCATTTTCCAGATGGAAATTAGCCCACATTTGAGTGTATAATAAATAAGCAGTAGGTTCTATTCCAATTCATAAATGAATTATTAACGACAGTTGGTGCAGTAGGCTATTTCTGTATGCTGAGTTATTTTGCATGCTAAACTTACTTTTAATAGCATTTTGTTCATTTTGCACATAAACTGATACAGTATTTATATATATCTTTTTTTTTTCCTCGACGGTTTGATTTTTGTAGTTTTTTTGTAAAATTAAATGTAAAGTTTAAATTTTAGTCACTAAGGCCACATTTATAATTTTGGATTGGTGGAGCTCTTGTTCTTGTTTGATTTGGTGGGATTTTTTTTTGCTTGGTTTGTCGGCCTGTTCGTGGTCCCACTTTTTTGTATTTTCTTAATGGAAAATTCTCTCCAATAAATTTAGTAGGGGACTAGTTCATTTTGAGATTCTAATTTTAACAATGTGTATAAAATTGAAAAAATGTTCACTTTTGTTTAGAGTCTAATCCGGTTTGAAATAAGCCTAACTGAGAATTACATCATTGCTCATAGTGAGGTATTTTTAATAAACAAATCAAATAACATTCTAAAAGGGGTGCAAATATTTACATTGATTATTTCAACTTTGTATTAAAATATCATTCCAAAATCTCATCTCTCTCTTTCCACTTTAAATCAGGGGATATTTTCAAAATCTTCTCGATCCTCGGTAAAAAAAAAAGCATTTAAAATCATTCCAAAAGCATCCTGCTCTAGTTTCTATTATTGAAGCAGTAAAATATGTATGCTTACATTGTTCATATTCTGATTTATATACATTGTTCATATTCTGATTTATACTACTCTTAATGGTATATGAGAAATATGCTAAAATATCGGTTTTACTTTTCGGTTGAATGAGTTTGATTTTAGGTCATTTGGTTCTATTTTACATTCTGTCTAATATACCATTCAATTTTAGTTTTATATTTGAGTTCTGGACAAAGGACTTTATTAAAGAGAAGAGTTTTGTATTTTAGAGTTATATACCTTTGGATCTTGTTAGTTTTATACAAAAGTAATCTACTTTGTCAATGTGCTATTTTATAACCTACTAGTTAGTATTTACCAATAATATGCTAGTATAAAGAATACATATTTATAAAAAACCGTGTATGTTTATGGAGAGTTATCTTATTAGATTAATACGGTATATATTATATAACCTAATAGTTTAGTATATAATATATATCTCTTTAAAAGTCGTATAAGTAATACTTATTTTCCAACGAATAATTCTCTTTTCTGATGAACATTATATATAATATAACCTTTTAATAGAATCTACTCTATGATAAACATTTATATACTCGTTCAATACCTTTTATTGCTATATACAAAAACATCACATTAGATAATATACACCTTGAATAGTATATATGCTCTACATATATCAAAAATATACCCTATATTAACTGCATAGACCTATGTGGAACATATACCCAACATATGCTCCATTAAAACATAACATATACTCCATAAAATAGATCATCTCTCTTTCTCATTTGGAAAGCCCTAGCTTCCTAATATTTCTCTCTCCCTTTCATCTTACTCTCACCGCCCACCCCCTCCTCGCCAGACACGACATGCAGCGACGCAGCCCATTCATGCGACAGTGACACAGAGCTCGACGACGTGAACCCTTGCAACGGCGGCGACCTTCTTTGCAGCGGTTGTTAAGCAATGAGAGTAAGAAAAGAATCACAATGAGTTCTCATCATGGAGATTTTCCCATTTGCTTGATGCATGTGAACAAAATAACAATGAGTTATATACATCTCACTGCAACAGAATTAAGTTACAATAACAAATTCCATATCAAATCTAACTAACTTTACATATAATCCTAACTGATAGATATAAAAATACAACATAGTAAAATGTATCAGTGATTAGTAGAAAGAACATTGAGATTGAATGTAAGGCGTTGGAATGAAGAGGCCAAGAGGGGTTTTGTAAAAATATCAGCGAGTTGGGCAAAAGCAGGAAGATGTTGAACGAGTAAACGTTTCTAAAGAACAAGATCGCTAACAAAATATACATCTAGTTCAACATGCTGGCTTCTAGAATGAAGCATAGGATTTGCATTGAGATGAACAACCCCAATATTATCACACCACAAGACAGGAAGAGAGGTAGAGATGATGCAAAGTTCTATTAGCAATGCCTTCAGCCAAATAAGTTCGGAAGAAGCATTGGCTAAACTACGAAATTCAGCTTCGGTACTAGATCTGGAGATCATGCTCTATTTCTTTGAACCCCAAGAAACAAGATTGCCACCAAGCATAATACAAAATCCAGAAGTCGATTTCCTATCACTGAGATAAGCACAAATATTCAGATAAGTGAGTTGCTTTAAAAGAATACCAGATGTGAACAATCCTTTTAGATAATGCAAAATGCTTTTAACTACCTGCCAATGTGTGAGATTTGGTGAATGCATAAATTGACACACCTTGTTAACACTCTAAGAGATCTCGGGTTGAGTAATAGTCACATATTGGAGTGCTCCAACAATACTACGATACTATCAAACATCTCAAAGAGCTTCGCCTCCATAGGCAGGCAAAACACCACCACTAACCATTGGAGTTGAAATGACATTAGCCTCAAACATATGAGCTCTATGTAGTAGATCAATAACATATTTAGTTTGAGAAAGAAAAATTTCACCATTTGCAGGAAAAGACACTTCGATACCCAAGAAATAGTTTATTGATCCAAGGTCCTTGAGGGCAAATTGCTTATACAAAGTGGAGATAAGAGTAGATGATCTTGTAATGATGATATCATCAATATAGATGAGAACATAACAGCGAGTGTCATTATTATGTCGAAATAATAGCGAGTTATCAGCTTTAGAACTGCGAAATCCAAGAAAAAAGAGAAATTAAGATAGCCGATCAAACCATGCTCGAGGTGTAACAACCCGTATTTTCTAATACGGTCATTCTTCTCATAAGCTAAAAAAAACAATGGAAAATACTAAAGATTTCAACTCCTCATGCCAGAACGCTATTTCTCAATCACTATCTGAGTAGTCACTTGAAACTTCATCTGAAAACATTTATAATACAGAAAAAATGAGTACAAAAATACTCAATAAGCAATTTCCATATCAAACATTGAAATTCATTTTTTTTTTTCATTTCGAAACATTTGTAACAAAAATACTAACCGATCAAAACTTTCAAAATTCCTTCTAAAATATTTGGTACAACTTTCAAACTTTCGAATAACTAAATCATTGAAACATTCAAAATAATGTTACATTCATTCATACTTTCAAAATCAGAGTGGGAGGTTGCATTATTTGGGTAGCCTACAGAACATATGTGGTTATCTGTCGGTAACACTAATCAATCAGAAGCTTCTATCAGAGTTGTCAAATTAATATCGACTAGAACAAAGTTGTCGAAATAATATCGACCAGAACAAACAGAATGATTACTTAAGTGTGAGGCCATGTGAGTGAATAACACACATATGAATCTTTATTCTCAAGGAATGCTAAATCACAAAGTGTTTTCCCACAAATAAGCCAGAACAGAAATCCATCAATTCCAAATTAGGCTACTACCTCAAATAAGCAAAACGTTCCTCAAAACAAAAGTATGACATATCCAGATAGCCCTATCAAATCAATCAAAATATATTTCAAATAAAATGCAAAACAAATACTTACTTTCAATATTAAATTAATTCAAAACATTGAACTAATTTAAAACAAACTTTATCAATCCTCTAAAACATGATTTCAAATATTTCACAAATAAACAAAATATCAATTTCAAACCTTTAATTAAATATAAACAAAACTTTATCAAATCATATAAGAATATTTCAAATACTTTGCAAAAAAAAAAAAGCATAATATCAATTGCCAAATTAGTTTTCAAATCCATAATAAAACGTCAATTTCACATGCAAGATAGCAATTTCAAATATTCATATCAAATCCAAAATACATTTTAGTTTTGGAAGAGATATGACAAATCACTTGCAACACTTTTCAAAGGGATATGACAAATTACTTATAATACTTTTCGAAGGGATATGACAAATTACTTACAACACTTTTTGAACGGATACGGTAAATCACTTACAATACTTTCTAAGGGATATGGTAAGTCACTTACCTTTTTCGAAAAAGCCTACAAATCTAACTTAACTTTTCCTTGGTAGTTGTCAACTTAGAGGCCTATAAATAACCAATATCCAAAATCAATCCTTAAATTCTATCCAAGGATTTAAAATTCAACCAATTACTAAGCAAATCATATCTACTCAATTTTCCCATTCAAAACACTTTTTTATGCAAAACAATCACGAAAGTATGGATTTGAGGCTACAAAACCAGATCTGAAAACTGGGTTAAAAAAGCCTCTAAATTCAACAATAACAAACTTTAAAATTACAAGAATCGGTATAAATCAATACGAACTAAATTTACAAAAAATGTCTCAATAAAACAAGCTTAAAAACCTTCTAAACAATTGAAAATTTTGGGATTTTAAATTTGGAAAATTTTCTGTTTTATAAAATAAAACTTCCAAGAATTTTCCATAAAACAATTAACAATTTACTGATTTTTTTTATAGAAAATCAGATCTGAAAACGGTATAGAAAACCTTTAAAACTTGGTAAAAACATATAATTTTTCATGTAAAAATCATAACAATAAACTATAGTTTATGAGATACAAATAGCTAAACTTTTTATGCAAAAAGAGTATCAAAATAGCCAAAAAACAGTCTCATAAACAAAAAGATTCAAACCAAAATTCTGGAAAATTTTTAGGTTAAAAAGTCTTTATAATCTTTTATTCTAAAAAACAAAGAACTCAAAACTTTTCCCAATAAACTAAAATTAAAGAACTACAGATCAAGAAAAATAAAACTAAAACAATGAGGAAGAAAAACTTACCGATCTTTGAGAGAAAATACCAAAGCTCTTCTTCTTTTCTTTTTCTCTTGGAGAAAACTAGGTCTAGCAGTTTAAGAAAAAATAAAACCTAGGATTTAAGGGCTTTTATAACAAACCCTAATGAATCCTTTTTTAAAAAGGATAACATAAAAAGATAAAGATTTAATAAAACTTTTTCTTTTTACTTATTTATTTTTTAAATTCTAAGAACAAATCATCTTTTAAAAATAATTTTTAAAATAAAAAGGTTTATCTTTGAGAAAATAAAAGAAAACAACTAAAAAAAAATCATAATTTAAATATATATATTTTCATATATATATATTTTTTCGGTTGTTACACAGGAGCCTGCTTAAGGCCATAAAGAGCTTTGTAAAGCTTACGTCTCAGCAGAGTTAGCAGCATCGACAAACCTAGGAGGTTGATCCATAGATACAGTCTCAGAAAGAAGACCATGAAGAAAAACATTATTAATATCGAGCTAACGAAGTTGCCAACCAAATCTCAAAGCAAGAGTAAACAGCACTTTGATAGTCATCGGTTTAACAACCGAACTAAAGGTATCAGTATAATCAACATCAGCAACCTGATGAAACCCCTTTGCCACCAACCTCTACATCCTCTTAGCAGTAGACTGTGTATCTAAATGGGTGGAAGCCTTGACGTGTGCAGATTGTGATGCAATTGTCTTGAAGTTCTTGCATCAAAATATCATTACCAGATTTGGAACGCCTAGGGCTTTTATTAGTGATGAAGGTGTCACAACCATACTAGTAGAGAGTAGGTTGTGACGCCCACATAGTGGACAAGTGGTGGCGACACTCATATGTCGCCTGTCGAGCCATGTTGAGGGCCAAGAGAGAAGTGCCGTGATGCGACCAAGGAGGATGGTGCATCACCTATCACACCCTAAGGATGTGCACAAGAATGTTAGAAGAAGGCATACGAAGAATACAAGGCGGAGGCGATGTAAGTGGTGTCGGTGACAAGCTCAGTGGGGGCCAGTTGGGGCCCCGGACCATGACCCTAGAAGTCGGGTTTCCATCGAGAGTTTGGACGAGCGGCATTAGAGTTAGATGCATATTAGTGAGATATGCAAGCATGCCAGTTTCGTGTCGATCGGAGTTCAGACGTGCGCTCTATGTTAGCGAATGACTCCTTGCCACTTTGCACGTGCACGCCTGCCAGACCAAGATTGCCTTAGAATGTACTATAGGGGGAGACATGGTGTCAGCTCTCCACCACCCCTGCACCCTGTGGCCTGAGTGAGCTACCTATGACACATGCGTGTGTCATAGTGTGGACGAGTGTTGCAAGACTAAGGGTCTTGGGCGTCTTCCTTCGAGAATGGGAATCTCAAGGACACTGTCGGGCGGCACGGGTGTGCTGACATTGCACCTCATCCCTGGGCTGGAGATTGAATATAGGGGCCGTTATGCGGTACGGTATGCTCGAAAGAAAGGCACGAGCGCGAGAGTCATCGTGCCTCGATTATGTCCAGATGGATGGATGTTCGAAAGGTCCCGATCATAAATACAAGTCCATCGACTGGTTCTCGGTATACGTGCCCAAGTGATCAGTGAAGCCTGGTGACAGCCTGATGCTTAGGGTGGCATCCTACGGTACCGGTGGGCACCCGATAAGTGAGAAAAAGCTAGTTTTGGCCCGTAAGTGGCAAGACTCATCCTGGTTACCAAGTTTAGTCATTCCTTGTCCAGATCTCTGTAGGAATCATCCTAGCAGTATCCAGGAAGGCCGTTTAGCCCGTTATTAACTAGTTTCTCGGCAGGAATGGTGTTGATTCGATTTATGTTATCAATTCTTATACGTGCAAGTGTATACAATTGTCGTAGCAAGTAATAAGAAGTTCGAATCCACAGAGACTAAGTATCAAACATTCAATAATTACTTAAGAAATCACTGCGTTAACCTAACTAATTTTCTTTTGCTACACATGCGAAAATAAACATCAATGCAGGGGTGTTAGATATATTCATAAATGCACTTAATACTCACCAAAACTACCAAACATGAACAACAAACGACTAACTTCTTCTAAATTGAGGGCGTAAGGGGGAGAGAATCGTGACTCTTTCTGGGCTACTCTAACGATGTTGCAACATTAATGAAGTGAAGTGGTGGTCAAACATACAAGATGCTTTTCCAAACATCCCAGATTCTGCTATTAGGGTTCTTAGACAAACAATAACAGCATATGCGCACGGTTTATAACCAAGCTAGGTAGTTCTTAGTTTTAAGTTCCCACTCTCTAACTCAAGTAGAATCTAGCTCGAAATGAACTTTTTGCTCCCTATTACATTTTTCCAAAAGTTAACAAGGAGGTATTTCAACATGGTGATCAATCACATTGAAAATAGATTGATAAAACAACTTCACTTCAAAACACACAATCATTAATACGTAACAACAAGGTTACAACCCTTGAAAAGAGTTCACTACATCTCCCCCTTACATAAGGTGATTAGCTACGTAATGTCATAAGGGGAATCAAAAATATAAAATAATGAAAATAATACAAAATGCTTAAAAGATGAAGAGAGGGAGCTGAAGGTAAGCTCCTAACAAGTGTCTTGGTTTCTGTTCAGCAATGGGTGTCTGGTCTTCTTCTCCTCTTAACTTCCTCGAACGGTTGGAAAGATTTTCTTGAAGTAAGGGTTGGGTGATTCCAAGAATGAAATGGAATTGTCTTCTGTGTTGTGTGTGGAGGATTTTCTTCTTGTTGGCATTTATACCTCCCTCCGTTTTTAGGACAGCAAAACAAGCCCTGTGGGGCCCAGCTCTTACTTCCAGGTGAAACCTCTAGTTATTGTGGTAATTTCCATTGAGAAGTCTTTTCACTGCTAGCTTGCTGCTTTTTGTCTCTTTTTGGAACCGATGCTGTAGCATCATCAATGCTGCAGCAAAATGCTCAAAATTAGATCATTTATAAATGCTAGCATTATAAGTGAGACATATGATTTCTTTGCTAATCTTAGGCACAACTCAGTAAATATGGGGGCTAGATGAGACTATCTTTAGCTATCTTATATGCATATTAGACACAAATAACTCTCTTTAGGAGAGTTATCACACCCCTAAACTTGACCTATTGCTTGTCCCCAAGCAATACTAACTCTTCTCTTCTAGAAACTAAAAGCTGCTAGCCATGCGTCCCAACCATTTTCCTATCTGCCTAAAATTCATTACTGTGGTAAGTGTTTCTCAGATTGCTCATGTGCTAGCTCACAAAGGAAACAAACAGCTCTTGCACTAGAACTAAGGTGCTTTATTCACACTAGACAGCCTTGCTTCACCTTCCCCCTTGACCACTTGCGAAAAATCCCCTCAACCTCCTTTCAAAGACTCTGACTTCCCTACCCAACCGCTGGCCAACTAATGCCCTTTAGGATAGCTATGGGCTACTAGCCATTCCTGACCTTGCAGCTCTTT
>NW_019104634.1:350180-378065 GCF_001995035.1 Momordica charantia
CTACTCCCTTGTTTAGTATTTTACCCTCGGAGCATGCTTGTTTAGTTGGTCACCAAACTCGTGGAGTGTTTCTGACCTCGAGCATAGTGAGTATTCTGTCTGCTTAAGGTAACAACTGCAAAGGTAATCCCTCTAATCCTTAGCCTTTCGGGTTGAAACCATCTATACGATTGTGTTCAAGTGGCTTGTGGCTCGAGTAGTCCAATACGCTTGAGTTGTCGCGTATCAAAGATCTTATTAGAAGATACAAGACACATCGTGGTCTAGTCTTATACAAACTCATTGTATATGATACCCCCACTCACATGTCTCCACATGAATGATTGAGATTAGATCATTTGTAACTTTTACAAAGTGGGTCGTATCAATAATGTTACCAAGATAAGACACCACATCTTATCCGTATACTATAGACTCCTTCGGTTACTACTTGAACACAATCCTCTGCATGTCAACTATATATTGTTCAAGTTTACACTAGTAACATTGGATTTTCATAAAATGAATAATATAAATTGCACATAAAAATAATCAAATTATTTTATTAATAAATTACAAGGCTTTAGGACATAAATCCCAATAGGACGATGAAGGATTGTAGATGGAGATAATGAAAATTGGAGGAGAGATGGAGATGTGGGGCACAAAGGAGGGTTGCTACAATACAAACCCTAAATCTTCTTATCTCCGGCTAGGAGGCATTATGATAATGATGGCGAGCGGTGGATGAGAATAGAAATGGCTGTGGGTGGTAGTGATGATGGTGGCGTTTGCCGAAAAAGAGGGAGGAAGAGAGGATGAAGGAGAAGAAGGGGAAGAGAGAGAAATAATGCATAAACAGTCGACAAGTAGTGAAAGATGTATAAGGACCATTTAGAACAATTTCTCAAGCCTTAGGGACCAGAAGTGTTAATTTTGAAATTTTATGGACTAAATATACATCTGTCTCAAACTTCAGGGACCAAAAGTATTATTTTGGAACTTCAGGGACCAGATAGACAGATATCTTAAATCTCAAGGACCAAAAGTGTATTTTTTTTTCCCTAAAATCTATTTTCAAAATCTCCTTTCAAAATATAGAGTATCAATTTTAAGTGGTTTAAAGTTGATTTGTCATTATTTGATTCTTTTATCAGATACAGTTGATTTCCTACCATCAAAATTTGTTGTTTTTCTATTCGTTCTATCAAATAAATCCTTAATTTTAAAATTAAACATGTATACCTAATTTGTTACCTGAGTATATGGGTCTAAAATATATACTCCGGATTTAAAAAAAAAATATAACTTAACCATTTATGCAATATGTTTGACCATTTTTTAAAAAACGTTATTTATTTTATCCAGTCCTGTTGTTTGCCCTTTTTTAAAGCAGGTGTCCAAATTCTATCCTAAATTTTCCAATTTCAGTTGTTGTTAACAACTTTTTAGAGAGGTGGGCAAAGCCTTGGGCCGGGCCCAAAAACAGCCTATCGGTCATCTCGGCCCATATCCAAGTTTCGCGGAGCAACAGAAAACGGTGATCGTGTTCTTCCAAAGTATTATCCTTCTTTTCTTCAAACTTTCCTTGTCATTTCAACTTTCTCCGCTGATCCTCAGGTAACCTCGTGTTTCCCTCTAATCCTCTCCCTCTTCCTTCTAATTTCCACCTCTTTTCGCTATCTGAACCAAATCATACGGTTTCATTGCAATTAGTACTTTTGGTTTTTCCTTTTTCGTCTATCGATTAGAACAAATACTACGTTGAAGTTAAATCATCATCCCCAATCAAGTGAGGGGTTTCTTTCATTTGAGCTGTTGTGCTGAACCATAAGCATTTGTTGTGATTGGAAAATTTGATTTTCGAATGCTTTAGAGGGGCAAGAAATGGACATTGATGAGATCTTGGGGACAACCCAGAACGTGAGCCTGCCGAGAAAGAGCGCAATTTATGTTTGGGGTTATAATCAGTCGGGGCAGACGGGTCGAAAGGGGGAGGATCATCAATTAAGGGTTCCTAGGCAGCTCCATCCTGACCTTTTTGGATGCCCAGCAGGAGCTAATTCGCGATGGCTAGACATCGCTTGTGGTCGTGAGCATACGGCTGCTGTGGCTTCTGATGGCTCGCTTTTCACCTGGGGTTTGCCCTCTGCATCTCTTAACATACTTTTTCTTTCTGTCTTTTCAGATGTTTCGAAACAAGTTTGTGCAGGGTTTCTTTTTCCACTTTTCTCATTTTCTTGGGAGTTGTTTTACTAAAGTGGGTTAAGAAAGCGAGTTGTTTTGGGGGAGAGCCAAAAGTCAGTTCAGCATTCATTACCAAAACGGTTAAAAAGAACAAATTAAGGGATTTGTGTGCTGGATGCCATGGGAGACCATCCATCACTTGTTTCTGATATTAAGATAGCTATAAATGATTAATTTATACTAACCCATTCGCTTAAACTTTTGGGTGACCGGTGATGTAACATGGTATGAGAACAAGATGTCCTGTGTTCGAACCTTTGTATTGTTATTTCCTCCTCATTTTATATTGATTAGTACTTATTGGGTCTCGTGAGGGAAAGTATCAAGATAGCTATGAATTATTAAAATTTTCTTGACCCATTAGCTTAAGCTGTGATTTAACACAAGAGAATTTTGATATGGTGGTTTTGTCAAATGAAATGATTAGGTGCAAATGATTTTGGTCAACTGGGCGATGGAACAGAGGAAAAGAGCAAACATCCAAAGAAAGTGAAGCAATTGCAGACTGAATTTGTGAAATCTATTTCCTGTGGAGCACATTGTACTGCTGCTATTGCAGAACCTCGTGAGAATGATGGCACCATTTCGTCTAGTAGACTCTGGGTTTGGGGACAAAATCAGGTTTTAATTTATCACTTTAAATGTTGATGGTCTTTTCTTTTCTGAACTTCTCTGCATTTTCAGCTATTCCTCTCTTCTCACAGGGATCCAATTTGCCGCGCTTATTTTGGGGAGCCTTCACACCGAAAACAGTATGTTTCAAACGTTTGGTTGGTGAAGAATATCACGAGTCGATGTTGTATATTTTTAAATTTAAAAAGAAAATCTTATTATTTTATTTGTTCTTTTCCACGTTTCCTTGGCTCTCTTATTCTATTGTACCAATAATGAGCATTCTTGCATCTTCCCTCAATGCAATAGTTGTGTTGTTAATTGTTTCTGTTCTCTTTGTTGGAGCTCCTTTAGGATTCTAGACAGTATTGTGAGATTAAATAGAACTGCCTTTGGCTTATAATGAATTTAATCTTGAATTAACTGATATACTAATGTCGTATAAATTTATGAGATGATGGAATAAGATTGATGCTTGATTATGATTCTGCAGTTATTAATTAATGTCTGTTTACTGTAGATTATTCGTCAAGTGTCCTGTGGGGCAGTTCACGTAGTGGCATTATCAGACGATGGCGAACTGCAAGCTTGGGGTGAGTTCATCTAAATTTATTTAACCTATTTGGATACGAAATTGAAAATTTTGTTTTTTTGAAGTTGCCTTTTCAAGTTTAAATAAAATTCTTAGTGAAGTTGATTTCCACCACGCATGTACATTTGGCGGTGCTATCGTATATCGGGAATCTACTTACTGAGTTGGAACTTGGAGAGAAGCTTAAATTTTTATCTGAATAATAATTCCCTATTCTGGTTGACCAGGCTACAATGAGTATGGTCAGCTAGGCAGGGGTGTTACTTCCGAAGGGCTACAAGGAGCTCGCATTATAAGTGCTTATGCAAAGTTCCTTGATGAGGCCCCTGAGCTTGTAAAGATTACTAAGGTGTCATGTGGGGAGTACCATTCCGCAGCAATATCCGAGAACGGCGAGGTGTAAGTGATCCGAAGGACTAAATAAATGGAAAAGAAGTTTTTATATTTAAGAATGTGAACTGTGGTTTATCCACAGAACACATAGATTTCAAGGTTTGGGGTCTTCCAACAGAATTCCCATATAAGGGACGATAAATTGGATGAGCAATGCACTTTGATGTGGCGGTTACCCGTTCTATTGCTTAGTCTATCAAATGAAGAAGTTGTCATGATAGAATTTCCTTCCCAGTCCCGAATTGTGTGTTAATGTTGAAACAGGAGTTTATTTCATTCACATACTTCCTTTGAACTCATTTATTATGTTTGATACATCATTGATTTATTGCGTAATTCATGGAGTTTCTACTTGGTAAATTTGGAGTTTCCAGGAGTGGATACTGGATATTTCACATTCTGTTATGTGAGTTAGTTAACAATATAAAATTGGAAATGAGAGGAAAAAGAGGAAAGGGAGCTCCTTAATACACCTATTTACCAACTGGTGGGGCGGGATAGGCGTCATCATCAATTAGATAAAACTTGTATGGTTAATTCTGTTTGACAATTTTACTCTGTACTTTACAGCTATACTTGGGGACTAGGAAGTATGGGTCAACTGGGTCATTGTTCCCTTCAGTCTGTGGACAAAGAGTTGATACCAAGGAGAGTTGTTGCTCTTGATGGAATATGGATAAAGGATATTGCATGTGGAGGCGTTCACACGTGTGCTGTTACTCAAACGGGGTCTTTGTACGCATGGGGTGGCGGCCGAGTTGGACAGTTAGGTCTCGGGCCCCAGACTGGGTTCTTTTCATGTGTTGTGGGTGAATCCGAGACGTTTCTTCGAAATCTACCCGTATTGGTTGTCCCAAACGGTGTGCAACATGTTGCTTGTGGACATTCACACACTCTTGTTTCAACGAAGGATGGAAGAATCCGTGGATGGGGTTACAATATCTATGGTCAGGCAGCTAACGAAAAGTCTACATATGCTTGGTATCCATCTCCTGTTGATTGGTACGTATACCGTTATTTGGATCGGTTCGGTGTGTTTTATTTACAGGTTCGTAATGAATGTATATATTTGAAAAACATTTTCAGGTGTGTTGGAGAAGTGCGAAAACTAGCAGCCGGTGGCGGACATTCAGCCGTCTTAACAGATGCTTGTTCCTTGAAGGAGCTGTGTGAGTTTAGGCTTGCTGATACTGTTAACTTGCAGAATGCTTCTGAAATAGAAGATGTTGCTTCTAGGACGGGATCAGATGCTTTAGCACGCCTTTGTGGACGACTGAGGTGTTACAGCGTTATACTTTCGTGCAAATCCTAGTTTATATTTGCATTCAGAATGTATGTCTTCATCCGTACAATTTTCATGCAGGGAGTCTCTACTTGATGGCCATTTGGAATCCGAAAAAGGCGAAACCAGTCATGGAAGGAGGTGAAAAAGAGGAAGAGGAAGAAGTGGATAGTCTGCTAATATTTTGTCAGTCGGTATTCATCTTTCGTTCTTCTCCCATTAGGCTAGAATATCGAAACGATAAATCTATGTAGTATACCGTGTCGATAATGAACTGTTTTACTCTTTGGCATGTGATGAACATTTGCCAATCATGAACTTGATCTGTATCATTAAATACTCATTTGGTCACATTGACCATTTCTCTGGCCAGGGTTCACATCCCAGCCATATTCATAATGGTGAACTTGTATTATGTTGTTTGTTGAATATATAGTGAACTGAAGTTGGATGGATTCAGATCTTTTGATTGAGATATTGGCTTTGTTCCTAGTTGCATTAAATTACAAATTTAGTCTTTAAATTTTTAGACTCCTGAACTTTAAAAAGTGTCTAATAGATCCTCTAAAGTTTCAGTTTTGTGGTTAATAGATCTTTTAGCTCTCAATTTGTTTCTAATAGGTCATTGATGTATTTGATATTTTCTAAAATTACGAATTTAATAGACAGAAAATTTAGAGAATTGGTTCATATTAGATTCAAAATTCAATTTTATGGCAAATAGATCTATTAATTTTAAATTTATTTTTAAATATGTTGGGGATCTATTAGACATAAAATCTAAAATTAAGAGACTTAGTATTAGACATAAAATCTAAAATTAAGACACTTAGTAGGCATTTTAGAGTTGAGAGACTAGTTAGATACAATATTGTAAATTTTGACTCTAGATATCTATTTAACACTCTAGATGTCTATTAAACAATTTTTAAAGTTCAAAGACTTTTCGCATAGAAACTTACAAGTTTAAAGGATTAAACTTGTAAAACTAAAAGGTTTAAAAAATATATATATAGAACACCCCTTAGAGGGTCACGTAGCTTTTTACCTTAAGATGTTCGAATGCGGAGTTAAACTTCCCCTCCATCTGTTTTCCGTAGTTTTTAGTTGAGGTAAACATCGCACCCACATAGCTCGCTCCCAAATGGATTATGGAGGACGTTGCTGGGGTGCTACATGCTTTGATGGGGTATAGGTGTAGATACTGATTACTCCGAGCTTGTTAACGATCGATCAATTGCTTTCAAGACTCATACTGTAAAAAATGTTCTGAAAAAACCTATAAGTCAGTTTTTACTTAACCGCTAGGAAACGGGTAAGGAATCTAGTTGGGGTCCTTCCTCCACCAAAGATTGGAAGGGATAGTTGTTTTATGTTTTTGGGGATTGACTAGTGGTAGTTAGAGATGGGGGAGCCGAGATATAATGTCCCTATTAGCTTAGGGAACTTTAGGCAAGAACAGTTCTCCATCCTTAGCTCTTATTTACATACTTATGCTAATATATGTTCTTCCCTTGCAGTTCTTGCAGTTCTTCCTAAGTCAGTTTCACAGTTCACCAAATTAACTCTAGAATACATTGATGGGATTCCAAAGATTTGTCGAGCAAGCTGGCATGCCTACATTCTTGTGAACGACAACCTCGTCGACTGTGGGGTTACACGATCAGATTGAAGAATTTTCTGATTTCGACCAATTCGATCAAGGTATTTTTTTTTTATCCAAAAGGTCGTATTTTATAGCATCTTTTAAGTCATATGGACTTGGTTTTAACTTCGTCGTAGAAATGATTCCTACTTTCTAGCCCATAGAAAGAGGAAGGATATGGGAAGCTCAGATTCCCCGCTTGCTGTTCACTTGCAAGTTAAGGGCGCCCAAACTTCAGCCCCTGTTTAAAAGGGAAAAGGTGTTGTACGACTTTGGAGGTTGCCCATCTTTAGACTAGTCACACGAAGGCTTCTCAAAATAAGAAGAACAAGTCAACTAAAAGCCCAGCCTCGCAAGAGAAGGAGATTAAGGCCTATTGGTGTACCTTTCGTTTGACAGGACGAGCAAGGTTGAGAATCAGTCAGGTCGGCAATTTCAACTTCTGTTTTCGCATTTGTCTAAACAAATGGGAAGATCGCAAGGAAACACTGAGGGCACTGCAAGCGAGCTCGGATAAATCATGCAATAGGATCTTTTATAGGATTAGATTTTCGACTTTAAAGCTTCGAGGCTTTATCCAAGAGTTATAGTGTTGCGCCCCTGGTTCTGATATTCGATCAATCGAAGTTGATAAGCCTCTCTCTTTTCGTCTAATAGGTCGAGATTTAGAAGAAACGCTTTTTCATTATGTTGTTTTTGGTAGCTCGATCTCAACCATTACAACTGCTTTGGCACAAAAAGTAAAAGCAAAAGGGTTTTGTTGGTTGATCCTCATGGGGTACTTTTATATGACCATAGCACCTCGGGAAATTCTTTAGCCCCTCTGCCTTTCCAAGCTTCTAACCTCAATTTTAGGCCTCACTTGATTATCTTATTGATCGCTTCAATTTAGCCGTTGGCTCGAGGGTGAGCTGTGTTGAGCATTTAACAAAACTCCTTGAACTTCTTGTTATCAAGTTGTTTCTTCTTGTTAGTAACTATGGCGCTAAGGTATGCCAAATAGACATATAATGTTTATCGTGAAAAAACTTGTGATGTTAACTTCAGTGATTGTGGTTAGGGACTAGGTAAAATATTCCATTTCTACAACCTTGACTTGATTTGACCTTTCATTATGGGCAAAGGCCCCATGAGATTTATCCCTGTAGAGACTAAGGTTGGAGAGAATCCAATGTGATGTATTCTCATTATTAAAGTCTATATATATAGACAAATATACAAGGTTGACCTAATCCTATAAGGATAAGGTAAATGACAAATTAATATTAATACAAGAATATAAAATATACTAATATCTATACTCTAACACTCCCGCTCAAGTTGGTGCATACATATTAATCATGCCCAACTTGTTAGACAAACAATCTATTCGTGCTCCATTCAATGCTTTAGTAAAGATATCTCCTAGCTGCTCTCCAGTCTTCACATACCCTGTAGCCACCAATCCTTGCTGTATTTTCTCACGTACATAATGACAATCAACTTCAATGTGTTTGGTTCGTTCATGAAATACTGGATTAGATGTAATGTAAAGAGCGGCTTGATTTTCACACCAAAGTTTCATTGGAGTGGTGATGCCAAATCCCAATTCAGTCAGAAGCTGATGTATCCATACTAATTCACACACCGACTGTGCCATAGCTCTATATTCTGATTCAGCACTCGAATGCGACACCACGTTTTGTTTCTTACTTTTCCAAGAAACTAAATTACCTCCGACAAATACACAATATCCTGAGGTTGATCTTCTATCTTCTTTAGAACCTGCCCAATCAACATCTAAAAAACATTCAATATTAAGATGACCATGATCTTTCTATAACAAACCACGTCCAGGAGCACCTTTCAAATAACATAGAATATATTCCAATGCGATCCAATGGCCAGTCGTAGGAGAACTCATAAACTGACTCATAATACTGGCTGGATAAGTTATGTCTGGCCTTGTAACCGTAAGATAATTCAGCTTCCCTACTAATCTCCTATACTTCTCAGGATCTTTCAACAACTCCCCTTCATTTGTAAGTTGTAAATTAGGTATCATTGGGGTACTACGCGGCTTAGCTGCTAACTTTCCTGTTTCAGTTAACAAGTCTAGTACATACTTTCTTTGTGACAAAAGGATCCCCTTCTTGCTCCTCGTTACTTCAATTCCTAAGAAATATTTCAACATTCCCAAATCTTTAGTATGAAATTGACTATGAAGAAAAGACTTGAGTGATACAATGCCTGATGAATCATTACCAGTAATCACAATATCATCAACATATATAATTAGTAAGATAACACCAGACTCAGATCTTTTACAAAAAAATAGAATGATCTGACTTACTCTTCTTCATTCCAAAATTCTCAATCACCTGACTGAATTTTCCAAACATGCTCGCGGACTTCGTTTCAACCCATGTAAAGATTTACGAAGGCGACATACCTTTCAATTCTCCTCCTAAGCAACAAAACCTGGTGGTTGCTCTATATAAACTTCTTCTTGAAGATCACCATGGAGGAATGCATTTTTAATAGCAAGCTGATGCAAGGGCCAATGGTGAATAAATGCCAATGAAATGAATAACTTGACAGAAGTCAATTTAGCAACCAGAGAAAAAGTATCAGAATAATCAATTCCGTAAGTTTGCGCATATCCTTTAGCAACAAGGCGAGCTTTCAAGCGGGCAATTGATCCATTCGGATGAACTTTAACAGCAAACACTCATTTACAACCGATAGGTTTCTTTCCTGCAGGAAGAGACACTAAATCCCAAGTACCATTGTCATCTAAGACAGTCATCTCCTCCAACATAGCAGCCCGCCAACCAGGATGAGACAAAGCTTCATGAACAGTTTTAGGAATAGATACAGATTCAGGGGATGCAATAAACGAACAAGTAGATGATGATAAATGGTTATATGAAACAAAAGAAGAAACATGATAAGTACACTTACGCTTACCTTTCCGAAGGGCAATAGGAAGGTCATCACTCGTTCCTGGATCCACAGATAAAGAAGTTGCTGGTATAGGGCATGAGTCCATAGGAGGTTGCCGACGAGAATAAACTTAATAGTGGGGAGAGAAGGATCAGGCGCAGAGGGAGATGTATTGCTAGGAAGTTTTTCAGTAGAATTAGAGATAATAGAATAGACAAGAAAGGTATCATCTTCCTGTAACTGCTCCCCCTGACTAGTACTCAAAGAAGATGAAAAAGAAGTATTTTCAAAGAACGAAACGTCAGGAGAGACAAGATATCTATTGAGATTAGGACAATAACATCGATACCCTTTTTGAACACGAGAGTAACCAAGGAAAATGCATTTCAATGACTTAGGGCCTAATTTGGTGAGCTGGAGGCGAACATCCCGAACGAAACAAGTGCAACCAATTATTTTAGGTTTAATAGGAAATAAAGGTTATGTAGGACACAAAGTACGATAAGGTATTTCACCCTTAAGAACTGACGAAGGCATGCGATTAATCAAGAAGCAAGCCGTCGAAACAGCATCAGCCCAAAAGTATTTTGGAACATGCATTTGAAACATTAAGGCCCTTGCTATTTCAAGAAGATGTCTATTTTTCCTTTCTGTAACTCCATTTTGAGACAAAGTATCAACACACGAGGATTGATGAATAATACCATGTTCACTTAAATAGGAGCCAAGAGCACCAGAAAAATATTCCTTAGCATTATCACTCCGTAGAACTTTAAGAGAGCCACCAAATTGAGTTCGAATTTCAGCATGAAAGTTACAAAAATGAGAAAGTAACTAAGAACGATGTTTCATCAAATATAACAAAGTTACACGAGAGAAATCATCGACAAAAGTAACAAAATACCGAAATCTATTTTTGGACTCAATAGGACAAGGACCCCAAACATCAGAATGGACTAATTCAAAAAGAGCATTAGCTCGTGTATTGACTCTAGGATAGGAACTCAGACGATGAAACTTAGCAAATTGACATGACTCACAATCTAAAGAATGCAAACTATGAAATTGAGGACAAAGACTCTTTAACACGGAGAGAGATGGATGACCTAAACGACAATGTTCTTCGAAGGGAGTTGGCACTCGAGTGCAAACGGTGGCTGTAGATATTTGTGTATCAAACGTGTAGAGGCCATTAGATTCACGCCCTTTACCAATTGTGTTCTTCGTTGTAAGATCCTTAAATAAGCAATAACTAGGAAAGAATAAGACACAACAATTGAGATCACAAGTAAGCTTACTGACAGAGATAAAATTAAAAGAAAATTGTGGCAAATTTAAAACAGAGGTCAACGAAAGAGTTTTGGAGAGATGAACTGTGCCAGAGCCAAGAACAGGAGAAGTGGTGCCATCTGCTATTGTAACATCAGGTAAAGATGTAGATGGTAAAAAGGTAGCAAATAAATTAGGGTTACATGACATATGATTCGTAACACCAGAGTTAATGATCCATTTTGATGCGGAGGAAATAAGACATTTATTGGTATTACCTGAATCAGCAATGACAGTAATTGGATTATAGGATGATGCCATCAATGACTCTTGATACTGTTGGAATTTATCAAACTCTTCCGCTGAAATCGTTACCATTAATTTCTTCTCGATTATAACTTCAACAATATGGACACAAACAAAAACTGCACTAAAACAGACCCAACCAAATCTGAAGGAGGAAAGGGAATCGAACCAAACCAATTGAACTGAACCGAACTAGAACCGGTATAAATCAACCAAACCGAACTGGAATGTGACGAACTAGACTGAACCAAACCTGAATCGGATGAACCAAACCACTTGAAACCAAACCGGTTGAACTGGACCGCTTGAACCGGATCAAGTGTTTTCTGAAACCAGAAACCCTAAGTGCTACCCCATGACAACCAGACGGGCAAATGTGATTGGCGGTGATGGAAGCGCACGATGACTGGCAGCGACGAAGGTGCGAAGGACGGCGAGACGAAACCCACAAATAGCAATTGGAAAACAGCAGCGTTGGCGAATCAGCAAACGACGGTCGATGGCGGTGGTCGGCGGCGGCGGCGGTAGTAGTGAGTTGTGTTGAATAGCAATGAACAAAACCTAAGGGACAAAACCCTAATGGGTACAAAACCTTAATGGGCATCAAAACTCTAATGGGCACAAAAATTTTAGAAGAAACCTAGAGCTCTGATACCATGTAGAGACTAAGGTTGGAGAGAATCCAATGTGATGTATTCTCATTATTAAAGTCTATATATATAGACAAATATACAAGGTTGACCTAATCCTATAAGGAGAAGGTAAAGGACAAATTAATATTAATATAAGAATATAAAATATACTAATATCTATACTCTAACAATCCCCATTAAGCGAAAGGTCATGGACTGGAGATTGGGGTAAGGAGTTCAGGTGATTGGTGAAGTGAATTTGCATGCTTGTTTGTGCCTCTACTTAATAGCAAAAGGATAAAGTGCAAGCACACACGCGTCACAAATATTAAATGGAAAATATTCTGAGATCGTTCCTCAAGGACAAGATTTTGGATTTTATTTCGAAACAAAGAGAGCTGGTGAAATGTTGAACAAACAATCAGTTTTATAAACAATATAAGTAGGAATCATGTGGGTTTAAGTTGTGTACTTTTAAAGAATGAAAATATAGCCCTCATACTTCAACCTAACTCAGAATGAAAATAACACTATGGCAAGTGCCAGGTGCACCCCTTATAAACTAAATGGTTATGCTACTTAATTACATACTTATTGTTGGGAAAATTACTTACCAATAATATTTTTCCCTTCCATAGTTCTTCAATGAAAACTAAGTCAATCACACAATAAGAGAAATATAGGGAAAGTGCAATAAACAACACGAGATTTATAATGGTTCACCCTAACTATGGGCTTTGTCCAGTCTTCCACAACAACAAGTTCTACTATGATTTTGGGATAATATAATGGAAATACAATAACCTCCCGGATCTAGAGGCTTCAACAAAAGCTACCTAACTTCTAGGAACTACAACAATAGAATTATAGGAAATAGGAATGAAAAACCTCACCAAATACCCACGAGAACTGGTTGCCGACTTTGTTCTACAACTCCGAGATCTTGCCATCGAAACTCTGCCAAACACTGCTGCCACACCTCTAAAAACAGTGCAGCAATACTGTTCACGCTGCCTCTTTGATGTGCAACACAACACATAAAGAAACCTAAGAAAAATGATGCCCTTTTATAAGAAAAACGCCGCAACGTTAAAAATAAAAACTTGCCTATTTGTTTTTTTGGTTTTTGCATAGTGTCGCGGCACTGTCCTTGGTGCTAGACCACATGGCCCTGCAATAGTCTGAATCACCTGTTTTCATTTGTTCTCCATTCTAGCCTCATCCTAACTCGTTTCTACTCATTCCGACATTGATTTGGCTCCATAATCCTAATAATTTCTCACTTGGAGACAAAACGACAATCTGCCTCCCACTGCAACAAGTGTACCTCATGACTCAGTTCTGACTACACCAATAGCTTTTAACTAATCAACATCCTCTTAGCACCAACCGAGGCTAAACTCCCACTACAATGACAATTTATAACATCTTATTGACACCAACCAAAGCTTCATCTCTGATTGCCCTGAGACTGAGCAATCCTACATGGTTTTGTCTCCCATACGTTAGAGATATAGTCACGTGCTCCTACTCGAACTAAGTGGTCCCCGTCGCTTCCTTTTTCACTCGCACCTAACGACACTTGAAGAAAGATTTCCCTGATGACTTGGTACTCCTACCCAAGTCTATTGCCACTCTAGAGACCTCACTCTCGACCTGAGTGTCAACTATAGTCTTTCTCCTCAATGCACTCTTTCGCCTACGTGACTTCATCTGATGCAACTTAGGAATAAGAAAATATTATCGATAAGATTCTGCCTTCATAAGATACAACTAATGCCTTTATATAGGCAGAGGAGTAGGCTAACGGTAACTACAAGCTACCAAGGGGTAAACTAACTAATAGAATTAAAAAAGGCTTAAATCCTCATACAAGTTAACTTATAACAGTTTACTACATCAATTTCCTTCCCTCCAAAAAGAAACTCGACCTCGAGTTTAAGAAGCTAACACAAAGGAATCCGGGGTAGCATAGGGATGAATGTCTGCAACATTGAATATTGGACTTATGTTGAAATCTTAAGGAAGTTGAACTTTATAAGCATATGGGTCGTATTTCTTCAGGACCTCAAACGGACCAAACTTCTTTTTCTGCCATTTATGAGCATACCAGTTGGAAGACGACCTTTGGAGAGGTGGATCATAATAAGGTATCCTTCCTTGAAATCTTGGGTACGTCTCTTTGTATCAGCCTTCCTCTTATATTGAGCATTAGCTTTTTCAATATAGTCGTGGACTTCCTGATGCAGTTTTGTGATCCTCTCGGCCATATGTGCAGCTTCCATACTGAAATTAACAGAAGAGGGAATGTTAGCTAAGTCAACAGTTATATGAGGAAGCTTAGTGTACACTATCTCAAATGGCAACTTCCCCGTGGATCTATTCCGCATATGGTTGAAAGCGAATTCTGCCTGTGCAAGAGCTGCATCCCATTGTTTAGGCTTGTCACTGCATAGACATCTAATAAGGTTCCCAAGTGTCCTGTTCGTCATCTCCATTTGGCCGTTTGTTTGGGGGTGATTTGTAGTACTATATTTGAGAGACGTGTCAAACTTTTTCCATAGGGTTTTCCAAAAATGACTAAGGAATTTTACGTCCCTATCTGAGACAATAGATTTTGGTATTCCATAGAGACGAACAATCTCTTCGAAAAATATATTGGCAACATAGACCACATCCGAGGATTTTTTGCATGCTATAAAATGTGCCATTTTGCTAAAACAGTTAACTACCACCAAAACCGAGTCGAAACCGCGTTGGGTTTTGGGTAATCCCAAGATAAAATCCATAGATAAATCCTCCCATATGGTTTCGGGGGTAGGGAGAGGAATATAGAGACCCGTATTTAGCTTGGTGCCTTTCCGACTAAGGGCATCAGCAGCTTTATTTAATATCCTATCTTTATGTTTGATGACAAAATCAAATCGCTGTAAAAAATGAGAGCCATCGCGCATGCATTCGACTAATATTCTTTTGTGTGTGAAGGAACTTAAGTGAAAAATGGTCAGTAAATAAAATAAACTCATTACACAGTAAATAATGCTCCCATTGCTTTAGAGCACGAACAAGGGCATATAGCTCTTGTTCGTAGGTGCTCCAATTTTGGCGAGATAGACTTAGTTTTTCACTAAAGTACTCTATAGGATGCTGATTTTGGGACAAGACTGCATCTATTTCTATTCCGAAAGCGTCGACCGCGACCTCAAAAGGTCGGGAAAAGTCAGGGAGGTGAAGAACTGGATTCTGGGTGAGTTTTTCTTTGAGTATTTCAAAACTATTAGCTTGTGCAGTGTCCCAATAGAAATTTCCTTTTTTAAGACAGTCTATTAAGGGGCTAGCTAAAGTACTAAAATTTTTGATAAATTTTCGATAAAAGGAAGCTAGGCATAGGACGCATTGTACAGCTTTGATTGTTTGTGGTTGAGGCCACTCGGAGATGGCTTTAATTTTGGAGGGATCCATACGAAGGCCATCTGCATTAATAATAAATCCTTAAAAAGAGATTTCAGTGACTAAGAAAAGGCATTTCTTAAGATTTATCACAAGCTGATGTTCATGTAAAGTCATGAATAAGAGACTAAGATGTTCTAGGTGATCCTCCCTATTATTGCTATATACTAAGATATCATAAAAGTAGACAACAATAAATTTATTGAGGAAAGGAAGAAGTACCTGGTTCATCAATCGCATGTATGTACTGGGTGCATTAGATAGGCCGAATGACATGACTAACCATTCAAACAAACCTTCGTTCGTTTTAAAAGCGGTATTCCACTCATCCCCTGGACGTATGTGGATTTGGTGGTATCCGCTACGTAAGTCCACTTTCGAGAAGTAAAGAGCTCCCCCAAGTTGATCTAATAAATCATTGATACGAGGTACATGGAATCCATATTTCACAGTGATCTTGTTAATGGCCCTACTATCCACACACATTCTCCAAGTACCATCTTTTTTAGGAGTAAGGGGGGTAGGAACCGCACACGGACTTAGACTTGGTTGTATATGCCTTTTTTCAAGGAGTTCCGTTATCTGATTGTGGATGATCTTATACTCTGCCGGGCTCATTCGGTAATGGGGAAGATTTGGTAATGTGGCACCCAGGAGTAAGTCAATGTGATGTTGTATGTCGCATAGGGGAGGTAAGGGATTTTGAGGTTTTAACAATTCTGGAAATTTGTTAAGGAGGGTTTGAATTGGTTGGGAGTGTCTACCATGGCTGGATTTTCTAATCTATCAAATTCTTTGATGACAAGACCCAATATTGGTTTTGTTCGGTGTAGTACAAGGTGCTTCCCGCTGCAAATATGGAATAAATGACCTTTCTCCATGATTTTAGATGAAGTTGGATTGTTTAATGGCAAAAGGACCACCGTTTTCCCCATCCAAGAAAACTCGTATGTGTTTTCTCGTCCTTTATGGATAGCCTGAGTATCATATTGCCAAGGCCTTCCCAAGAGGATATTGCATACATCCATATCCAACACATCACATGTAATTTGGTCTTTATAACTATTTCCAATAGAAAGGGGAACGGTACATATAGTATTGACCAAAGCCTCTCGTCCTTTTCGAATCCAACTTACCTTATAAGGAGTAGGATGAGGAGAGACTTTTAGATTCAAAGTTGTCACTAGCTTGCTAGATACCACATTTTCAGTACTCCCACTATCTATTATTATGTTGCAAACTTTGCTATTGACAGTACATCTTGTGCGGAACAACAAATGCCTTTGATGATTGGAGTTAGTCTTTGGAGTTAGAAGAATGCGCTCCGGAACACATGTAACTTGTTCTCCCTCATCGGGTTCAAGATAAGCAACTTCTTAATCAGATTCTTTATCACATAATGGATCACTTTCTTGAGAATCATCCACAATAGTGATCCACTTTCGTTGGGGGCATTCATTGGACAAATGTCCTACCTGACCACAACAGAAGCACTTACCCAAGGTGGGTCTACTGTAAGTGTTAGTTGTTTTCTTGATAGGTTGATCCATTGCTTTACCATCATCGTTGGTTTTCCCTTTAGAACTCGAAGATGTACCTAGAATAGAAGATTTATCAATGAAAGATGTACCTTTTCTTGAAGTAGTTGACTGCCCCTCACTTGTGTTGCGCCTTTGGTACTGAAATTTGATTTTATTGGCTTGTTGTTCCTCCACAGTGACAGCAGTTGCTATAGCTGCATTTAGATAGCCGATTGGTTGAACTTGAAGCCGTTCTTTAATGTCCCCCCGTAAGCTACTAACAAGTCTTGCAACCTGATATTGCTCACTTTCACCCAAGTTTGTGCGTACCCTCAAACGGTGAAATTCCTCAGTGTACTGTGCTATAGAATGGGTTCCTTGATGACAATTTTGATACTGATTATAGATGACTTGTTCGTAATTGATAGGTAAAAACTGTGCACGCATAAGTTTCTCATTTTTTCCCATGTGTGAATGGGGGGTTTCCCAAATCGTTGACAATTTGTTTCTAGTTGCTCCCACCAAGCTGAGGTGCCACTTTTCAACTTAAGTGCCACAAGCTTGACCTTTTTATTATCCGGAGTAGACATATATTCAAAAAAACTCTCTACATTTTTATCCACTCTAGAAACCCCTCACTATCTATCTTACCGTTGAAGCTTGGTAGGTCAATCTTCATTTTGTATTCACTGGCCTCATGATTATAGTTGTGAGGTCCTATGTTGTTCCTTCTACCTTACGACCAATAAAAAATCTCCTATTCTTCACTCGAAGAATCTTCTTGTCGTTCTTGCCGCCTATAAAAACGATCATTTCTTCTAGGGTTATTGCGTTATCCTTGTCGATTTTGATTATCTCTAGGAACAAAGACAGGTTCTTGAAACATTCTTGGAGAAAAATGTTGAAATTCTTGATCGAAAGCTAGTTGTCCTTGCTGATTATGAAATCKTTCCGGCCCCATAGGATGTTCTTGAGGCATCCTTGGTGCAGGTTGATATCGTTCGCTACCAATCCTTACTTCTTGATTCCGAACTTCTTTGCCACGATCCATCTTTGGTGGATTGTGCTGCAGGTTTAAAGAATCCAACTTCTCCATCATCGTACTCAATATTTGGAGTATTTCCACCACATTCCATTGGAGGTTTTCAACCGCACCTCAACCATCGTTAACCGAACAGTTGTGGATCGTGGAGAAAGGATGGTAGTATCTTCCGCCTCTTTGTTGACGAGAGAAGAATCACCAGTATTGGAAGGATTCTTCTTGTTCGCCATAAGGAGCCCGCGGATCTTGGAGCTCTGATACCAACTTGATGCAACTTAGGAATAAGGAAATATTATTGATAAGATTCTGCCTTCATAAGATACAACTAATGCCTTTATATAGGTAGAAAAGTAGGCTAACGATAACTACAAGCTACCAAAGGGTAAACTAACCAATAGAATTAAAAAGGCTTAAAAACTCATACAAGCTAACTTATAACAGTTTACTACATCATCATCAGCTCGCTACTCCAGATGTTAGTTGGCACTCAGTCAGCAGACCTAAGTCTCACCCACCTAGGTCCTCAATTTCAATCTAGTATGTGCGTTACAGTAGGATAATTGCCACAAACCTTTTTGTATATATAAAAAAAAACATTTTCACATCCATGATCATGTATGAGATCCCATAATTATTCATTCTGTAATACAACACAAAAAATTTCACATAACATTCAATTCACAAACAACATCCATCATATAAAATTTCCAACCTAGTTCAATGACATTCTGAAAGCAGAGCCACTTACCTTAATAACAATCCAAAATAAATGTTGGTTCAATCTACGAACTTTACTAACCCAACGAAAATCAATTTCCAAAAAATTAACTAAAATTAAAAAAAAAACAATAAAATTTAATTGAGGAAATTTAACACTTGGTATAAGGATTACCAAACTAAAAATTTATTCGTGACTTACCGCTGAGGAGTGATTGATTGACGAGGAGCAATTTCAATTACTGGCTCCACTTGAGAGGAAAAATAAATAAATAAGTTGAATTAGGGTGACAGAATGAGAACGAAAAGGAAAGGGGATCGATGGCCGATGGAAAGAAGAATGAAAAGATGAAGTTTCAAAATTTTGTACAAACTCCAATTTCGACCTATGTCAAAATTGGTTTCAATTTTTTTTTTTTAATTTCTTTAAAGGCAGCTAGATTCCTTTTGTTAATCTCTTTTTTTCTTTTTTAATTTTCTTTCTTTTCTTTTAAGCAATTCTTTAATTCTTTTTTTTAACCATTTTAAATTTAACATCTTTATTTAAAATAAAACTTATCTAATCCATCTATATTTAAATTTAAAATACTAAAATATTATATAAAAAAAATACGAGGCGTTATGATTTACCCACTTTAAATAACTTTCGTCCTTGAAAGTTGCTAGTTTACTTCATAGACTAGTTTTCTTTGTTGTTATATCACACCCATAAAACTTAACTCAACAATTACAATTCTAACCTAAACTTAATTTACCAACAAAGCATATATAAAAGAGTGATCAAATCTAACTTAAACAAATATCAATGCATGATCTAGAAAAAATAATTAGTGTACCTGTTTGAATCTAACTCTTCACTTCATGTCAGGCAATGACTAAAGTTTGTCCTATTGTCGAGTCTACTCACGTAAAGTTGACTGGTTCATATTAGTGGGTTCTTTTGCATCAACTAAGGTGTTGTTCTCATGGCAATTTATAGCAATGTGTCCTTCCTTGCCGCATTTAAAAAAAAATCCTAATTCCTAACAAACAACGTCCCCAATGATGCTTCCCGCAACTGTTGCATGCTGATTTTTCATAGTTAGGGCCTTGTTGGCGATTAAGCGCCTTTCTCTGACCTTGAGCTTGGTTCATCGTGGCAAAATTACCCTGAAGCTTATGTGGATTACAAGATGTTTGGTCGAACTTCCTCTTCTGTCCTGAGGAAGATCCTAGTCCCGAATGCACTTAAGACTCATTTACTGAACAATTATTAATCAATGCAGCTGCTCAAAGTGCTGTAGCATAATCTAATGGAGAGAGAGCTACCACGAAGCCTTGAATATCATCCTTCAGGCCCATGATGAATCATTCGGTCTTCTTGGCGTCTGTGTCTACTAGCTCCGGGGCAAAACGAGATAATTTTGTGAATTCTCTCTCATATTCCTCTACTGAACTATTGTCTTGCTTTAGGTTAAGAAATTCTGCTTGTTTCCTGAACCGGGTGATCACTGGGTAATACTGTAGGAAGAAAGCTTCTTTAAACTACAAACCATGTGATCGGGCCTCCACTAACATTGATAGACCTCTCAGCAGAGGCCCACCATAAAAGGGCATCATCCTGTAGCATGAAAATAGCACATTGCACTTTTTGTTCCTCTGGACACCTCATAGAACGAAAGATAGTCTCTATCGAGGACAACCAATCCTCTACCAACGTTGGATCTACAGATAGTCCGTCAAAAAAGTAAGGGTCGTATTCCCTAAAATCTCGCAGATATCTAGCTTTTATTGTCATGCTCTCTCGGTCTTGAGTCATTTGAGCCATTTGATTAGAGACATCAGTTTGAAAAAGTGTCTGTAAGGTCTCTATCATTAAGGACGATATTAGGCTTTGGCTGTCAAGAAGTTTGACCCACTGGTGGATTCTCCGTCTAACTGGGGGTTTAAAACATTGGAGGATTCTTCGTTTGTCTAGGGGTTTGACCCACTGGTGGAATCTCTGTCTGACTATTAGGTTGATTAATCACCATTGGCTCTATTGTCTCAGGGTTTGCACCTCTACTTAATCCTCCCCTTCTCATAGAAACCCTTCTATTAGGAGTCATATCTAATAACCACAATATAGTTCAACTTGTTCTATCGACACAACCATCAAATGTAAAACATATTATTCATCACAATACAACATAACCATGCCTATTGTTTATGCATTCTACACTTTTTTTTAATGAATAAAAAAAAATATTGTTAAAACATAAGGCATACCTGGCGCTGACAAGATGATGTAGCCGTATATGGCTTTGAATAGCTTATTAAGTCTCAAGCTTAGTCTATAGTTGTAATCCTTTTAAAAAGATCCTTTTACTGTGTGGTAACTCCAGGTCACTTTTAGTTTGCTAGTTTGGATCCCTCTATAAGTAGGGATCCTCCTCATTTAATAAAGCAATTGAGAAGAAGTAGGGATCCTCCTCATTTAATAAAGCAACTAGTCCACACCCGAACCCCTATAAAGTTTCTTGGACTAAGAAGGGTGGAAAAGCTCAAGTCACACACACATGTATGGTGCTTTTATCTGTTAAATTATAGTTTATTTTATTTTAAAGGTTTCCTATTTTATTTAGGTTATGGTTTTATTGTTCTAATAGGTATGTATTTCCTTATCCTAATAGGCAAGAATTTCTTTTTAGTTTCTTCTTTGTGACTGCTATTTATATAGCCTTGTATCAATCATTTGTAATAATCAAGGAAGAATTATTTTCTTTTCTTATCAATTAACATGGTATCAGAGCTCTAGGTTTCCTCTAAAAATTTTGTGCCAATTAGGGTTTTGTCCATTAGGATTTTGTACCCATTAGGGTTTGAAGTTTTGAACACTTTTTTGCAAGTGTTCATTGTACCCAACCCACTGCATTACCGCCGCCGCCACTCGATTCCACCGTTGTTGCTCGTTACCGCCACCGCCAACGCTGTCTTATTCGTGGATTCTATTCACGGGTTCGTTCGTGATTTTTAAATCAGGGTGCTGTCTTGCCATTCTGCTTGTCATCCGTCATTCACACTTCCGTCGCAGTCAGTCGCCGTCGGTAGTTGCCCGTCGCCGTTCATTAGGTTGCCCCCCCGGTCGCCGTTCGGCGTGTTGCTAGCTGCTTAGTGTGGTTGTCGTGAGCATCTGTTAGGGTTTCTACTTCAAAACATTTGCCGGTTCGGTCGGTCTGGTTCAATCAACCCGATTCGGCCAGTTCGGTTCAGATAGTCTGGTTCAATTAATCCGGTTCAGCCAGTTCGGCAGTTGGTTCGATTCTCTCGGTTTGGTTAGTGTGATTTGGCTCTTTTAGGCTCGGTTCAATTCGTTGTTGGACTGGTTCAGTGTTTTTCGGTCCAGTTCAGTTCATTGTCGGATCGTTTTGATAGGTTTCAGTTCGTTTCAGTCAGATTTGGTTCGGTTCGGCATATTTTGGTTCGATTCAATTGGTTTTGATTCGGTTCGATTCAGTGCTGATTTTTCAGTTTTGTACGTGGATCTCCATTTTTGAGTTGCTGTTTAGTCTTGGTATCAATGTCACAATCATCGAAAATTACAAAAAAGTTGAACATACATGAGATCAAACAATTAAGGAGCTTCTTAAAACTTTGGATAATGCTCATAGTTAAGGTACATGTTCGATAACTTTGACGAGTACAACTTCTTAGCCTAAACGTTGTACCTGGATTATTGATTCTGGTGCAACAGACCATATGACGAATAGTAGCTGTCATTTTATCTCTTATAGTATTTGTCCGAGCAATAAGAAAATTTCTACAGCAGATGGTACCTTGGTAACAATGGCTGGTCAAGGAGACATCAAGATAAATTCAAACATTACTTTAAGACATCATATACCATGTTTAACTGTTAATTTGACATCGGTAAAGAATTTGATCCAAGATTTAGGTTGCAGAGTAATTTTTTCTAATTATTCTTGCATTTTACAGGACTGGGGCAATGAGAAGATTATTGGACTTACTAATGAAAAAGATGGACTTTATTATCTTAATGAAATTGTTAGTCACACTAGTGTTCTAGTCTCCTTCACCTCACAAACTCATCATCCTTTAAGTAAGCTTTTGTTGAATCATTATAGACTAGGACATCCTTCATTTCGAACTCTTAAAATATTGTTTCCCGATTTATTCCAAAATCTTAATCCTGAGTCAATTCAATGTGAAGTTTGTGAATTCGCTAAACACAAGCGTGTACCCTTCCCTAGTAATAATAAATGAGTATCAGTTCCCTTCTCTCTGATTCAAACTGATGTTTGGGGTCCCTCCAATGTTCCAAATGTTTCCAAATTTCGTTGGTTTATTGTGTTCATTGATGACTGTACTCGGGTCCCATGGGTTTATCTTTTAAAACAAAAATCCGATGTTGGTTCTACCATTCAAACATTCTTTCATATGATAGAAACCAATTCGAAATCAAACCCAAACGATTCCGCTCTGACAATGCTCGAGATTACTTCAATCAAAACTTAACATCCTTCTTTCAAAAAATAGAGTCATCCATGAGTCGTCTTGTGTGGACACTCCTCAATAGAATGGAGTGGCCGAAAGAAAAATTGGTCACATCCTTTTTATGACACATGCCAAGCTTTTTCAAAAACATGTTCCTAAATCCTTCTGGGGGGAAGCTGTGTTAACAACCATTTCTTTAATCAATCGGTTACCATTTGCTACTCTAGACCATAAAACTCTTATGAATATCCTATCAAAATATTATCCTGATTTTCGAACAACAAATAACTTGACTCCTCGAGTATTTGGTTGTGTAGCCTTTGTTCATGTTCACAGTCATCAGCGAGGTAAACTTGATCCACGAGCACTCAAAAGGGATATAAATGCTATCATCCTCCTTCAAAAAGGTTCTTCATCTCTGCTGATGTTACCTTTTATGAAGACACCAGCTTCTTTACCTCACCTTATCTTCAGGGGGAGGAACTATTATTGGAAGATAAGGTTTTGCCCATTCCCAACCTCACATTTCCTATATCAAATCCTTTACCACCACCCTTAGACACCTTACCAAGACCATCTAACCCTTTCTACTACTACACCATTACAGGTTTATTCAAGAAGGAACACTGAAAAAGATAAGCAAGTCCAAGAGTCTGAACATATCCCTGTAACTGAAATTGACAAGAAAATAATCAATGATGAATCAGACATTATAGTATCTACTAATGATGAGTCAGACATTACAATATCTGCTAATGATGAGTTAGACCTGGATTTGCCGATTGCTTTAAGGAAGGGAAAACAAACTTGTACTCAGTATCCATTGTCTCACTTTGTATCATATGACAAACTCTCAAGTCAGTACAAAAGTTTTATGGTTAACCTTACTCAGGTAAATATTCCAAAAACATATATGGAGGCAATACAACATGAAGAATGGAGGCAAGCAATGAATCTTGAAATGCAGGCTTTAGAAAAAAATAAAACATGGGAGTTGGTTATTATGCCTAGAGATAAGATAGCTGTAGGATGTCGATGGATATATATTGTAAAGTATAAAGCAGATGGAACACTCGAGAGGTACAAAGCACAGTTGGTTGCTAAGGGATATACTCAAACATATGGAGTTGATTACCTTAAAACCTTTGCGCCTGTTGCCAAGATGAACACAGTACGAATACTTCTATCTCTTGCTGTATATCATGGATGAGACATATTACAATATGATGTCAAAAATGCTTTTCTACATGGTGATCTTGAAGAAGAAATTTATATCGAGATTCCACCTGGGTATCAGCAAGCAGGAAATAAAGTTTGTAAATTAAAAAAAGGCGTTGTATGGATTAAAGCAATCTCCTAGGGCATGGTTTGGTAGATTTTCTCAAGTTATGAGGAAGATGGACTATAAACAAAGTCAAGGAGATCATACATTATTTATAAAACATTCTGCTACAGAGAGAGTAACAACATTGATTGTTTATGTGGACGATATTATCGTCACTAGCAATGATAATAATGAGCAAGATAAACTGAGAAATTTTTTAATCCAAGAGTTTGAAGTTAAAGAACTGGGAAGACCGAAATATTTTCTTGGGATAGAAGTAGCCTATTCTTTTACAAGGCATATTCTTATCACAACAAAAATATGTGATTGACTTACGTTCTGAAATAGGAAAGCTTGGCAGCAGACCAATAGGAACGCCACTTGATCAAATCCATAGATTATGTGCATCTGAAGAGAGTCCTCTTGTAAATAAGGAAACTTACGAGAGGTTAGTTGGAAAATTAATATATCTTTCTCATACGAGACCAGATATTGCGTATGCTGTAGGAGTGGTAAGTCAATTTATGCATAGTCCAAAAGAAATTCATCTTCAAGCTGTGTACCGAATACTCCACTATTTGAAGAACTCCATTGGGAGAGGATTGTTGTTTAAGAAAAACGAGAAACTCAATCTAGAAGTTTATACAAATGTAGATTATGCAGGATCGATAGACAATAGAAAATCAACTTCTAGCTATTGTACTTTCTTAGGTGGGAACTTAGTGACATGAAGAAGTAAAAAACAAAATGTAGTTGCAAGATCAAGTTCAGAAGCAGAATTTAGAGCAATGACATTGGGCATTTGCGAATTACTGTGGATAAAGATTATTTTAGAAGATTTGAAGATTCCATGGGAAGGACCTATGAAACTTTATTGTGATAACAAGTTTACCATCAGTATTGCACATAATCCGGTTCAACATGATAGAACCAAGCATGTTGAAGTTGATCGACACTTCATAAAAGAGAAGTTAGATAGCGGCCTCATATGTACTCCATTTGTACCAACAAACAATCAAATAGCAGATATTCTTACAAAAGGATTGAACAACAACTTTGAGCATTTGGTTAACAAGCTGGGAATGGAAAATATTCATTCACCAGCTTGAGATGGGGTGTTAAATTATAATTTATTTTATTTTAAAGGTTTCCTATTTTATTTAGGTTAGGGTTTTATTGTTCTAATAGGTAAGTATTTCCTTATCCTAATAGACAAGAATTTCTTTTTAGTTTCTTCTTTGTGACTGCTATTTATATAGCCTCGTACAATCATTTGTAATAAACAAGAAAGAATTATTTTCTTTTCTTATCAATTAACATTATCTATTGGGGACAAGTTAAAGGATCAAATAATGTGTGATGTGTTGGATATGGATGTTTGCCATATTCTCTTGGGTTGGTCGTGGCAATGCGATACACAAGCTGTCTATAAGGGACGCGATAACACCTATGAATTTAGTTGGATGGGGAAAAATGTTGTCTTACTTCCTCTTCCACCACCAAAAATTGTACATTCAAAGGATGGTACAACAAAAACAGGTACATTATTCACACTGTCTTCGATAAAACAGCTCCCTCTACATAAGAATATGCCTATTCTTGGGCTAGTGGTGAAGAGTTTTGGAACTATGGAACACCCACATTTCATTCCCACCTGAAGTGGAAGAATTGTTACTTGACTTTAAGATTATTGTTGAAACTCCATTCGAGTTGCCTCTTTTAAGAGACATTCAACATATTATCGAATTTTTTCCTGGGGCAACCTTGTCGAATCAGGCTCCTTATCGGATGAACCCATCCGAATACAAAATTCTCCATGATCAAGTTCAAGAATTACTTGATAAAGGACACATACAACCTAGTTTAAGTCCGTGTGCTGTTCCCACTTTATTAACACCTAAAAAAGATGGAACGTGGCGTATGTGTGTGGATAGTCGAGCAATAAACAAAATTACTATCAAATATCGGTTTCTCATTCCTCGTATTAGTGATCTAATGGACCAGCTTGGTGGCGCTACAATTCTTTAAAATAGACCTTAAGAGTGGATACCATCAAAACCGCATAAGGTCGAGAGACGAATGGAAAACAACTTTCAAGCGAATGAGGGCTTATTTGGGTGACTCGTCATACCCTCTGGGTTATCCAATGTTCCAAGCACATTCATGATACTTATGAACCAAGTACTACTTCCTTTTATTAATAAATTTGTAGAAGTCTACTTTGATGATATCCTTATCTATAGCCACTGCATGTCCGACCATATGAACCATCTCCATAAGGTTTTTTCAGTATTAGCTGCTAATCAATTAGTAATTAACCTAAAGAAATGTCTTTTTATAACTACTGGAATCTCCTTCCTTGAGTTTATAATAGGACATAATAAAGTCCACATGGATCCTAAACAAATCCAAGCTATAGTTGAATGTCCAGAACCTAAAACAATAAAAGATATCCAAAGCTTTCTAGGTCTTGCTTCCTTCTACAGAAAATTCATTAGAAATTTTAGTTTCCTAGTTGCTCATTTGACAAGTTGTCTAAAAAAGGGGACCCTTCATTGGGGACAAAACCAAACAGAGAGCTTTAAAATCATCAAATCCAAATTAAGTACTAGCCCAGTCCTCACACTTCCAAACTTTGATCAACCATTCAAAGTTTTTGTAGATGCTTCGGGTATTGGGGTGAGGGCTGTCCTCTCTCAAAATAATCATCCTGTTGAGTATTTTAACTAAAAATAAAGTACATCACGACAAAAATGGAGTACGTACGAGCAAGAGCTCTATGCTTTAGTTAGAGCTTTAAAACAATGGGAACACTACCTTTTTGGGAAAGAATTTATCCTTCTTACTGACCACTTTTCTTTGAAATTTCTACACACTTAAAAAACTATAAGTCGAATGCACGCACGTTGGTTATCTATGAGAGGGATCCTGAGATCATGAAAGAATGGTTAAGAAAGGCTTAAAATAATTGATAGTAACGCCCCAGGCCCAGGATTCAGAATCCGATTTCGACACCTCTCTGCCCCAGCATTTACGATTGAGCCACCGAAAAGGAAGGTGCACCTTATTGGTATAGGTAGTGACTATCAATTATTTTAAGCCTTTCTTGACCATTCTTCCATGACCTCAAGATCTCTCTCATTTGGATGTGGTATCGGTTCATTCATGTACCCCTTCTCTCTAGTCGAGTGTCACATGCCCACCAGCTTCCGCCTTGGTTCGTCCCCAAACCACATCTTACAGGGAGAGGTTCCGCTTTGATACCAACTGTAACGCCCCAGGATTTCAATATCCCAAAGGGGACCATTACTAAAAACCACCTAAAAAGTCTCGTTCGTACTAGAGAATTAAACCACTAGAGATACAAACTATGAGAACTTTTACCACGCTTCCATTGTGCCACTCTGAATAATAACACTTACAAAAAAACTTACACTAAACAAACCAAACAACACTAAAGTTCTAACGAAACTCAAA
>NW_019104634.1:437970-460970 GCF_001995035.1 Momordica charantia
AACAATAATTAAATACGTACATACACGCCAATAACTCACAACAAATACCGCAGCAGCTCGAAATAAAATGAAATGAAACAATTAAATTAAATTAAAATGATTTCTAAGAAAAAGAGGCCCTGAGGCTCAAAGGTAACCTAACCTGAGTAACGCGAGGCGTTACAGCCACATTCCCACCATAAGACTCAAAGGAGTAGCGAATTGCATTAAAATCACTCATCACTATGCCAGGACCATATCAAGCCAAACAAATAGAACACAAAGCCTCCCACAAACTATGCTGCTGCACTACACAATTCGCTGCATACACACAGACCACTTGAACAGAGACTTGAGAGACAATATCAAATAGGGTCCCATACACATACTAGAAGACACAATAATGGGAGTGAAAACATAGCGATTGGGACGCCACATCACCCAAATCCTCCCTAAATCCACAACAATGTAACTACTAACACACTACCACTGATATGCAAAGGGCCGGAAAATGGAGGCAAAATTATGACGAAGAACCCTTATTTCCAATAAACAACAAAAATCTGAAAATATCGAAGAGAGAAACAGGCGTACCTCTCTACGTTTCGTGGAGGTATTCAAGCCTCGCACATTCCATGAACACCAACCAGACATGAGGACCAGAGGGAGGCGAAACACCAACCCCTGTAAAAGAGAAGCTTCTCACATACTTCTTGCGGCAATTACTACAGGCGACAACATGAGAAAACTAACCATGCTCCTCGCCACAGGGAACATCCAACAAGCTACCATCCAAGAGTATGTCTAAAGGAATACAACCCTCGTCCTCGGGGGCCCCTACAGAACCACTCGACCCCTTCCTCTCAAGGTTAAGAGCAAACAGAGCCTCATACCAATTCCCAGACACCGTTGCACCCGTCAACAGGGAGCGAGAAACCAGCGACATCTGATGCGACGAGACAACCCGAGGCGGCAACACAACAGGAAGGAGTCGTTACTTAGGCACCCATACCTTTTTAGGAGCATGAGAGCACACCACATCAGAATGGCCAAATATATGACACTGGGAACATCACCTCAGCTTCCATTCATACTCAAACATCAACGGAGAACACAACATCACGCACTCGAACTTTCACAACCTTAGGAAACAGAGACTCTGCACCCACTTCAACACAAACACGAGCATAACTAACTACAATATTCAATAGTTGTATCAAGGCATAAAGGCTACCAACAAGGCTAGTAATAACACTTAACCCTCAAGGAGTCCAGAGCTCAAGAGGAATACTAGCGAACTTAGCCCAAACAGGCACTGTGTCAAAAGTAAATGACTGAGGAACAATACTTGGGACCCACCAGTGGAGAACCAAGGGCTTATCCTTAATGTGCCAGGGACCATTAGCCAACACCCAATCACGCGAAGAGCTGTGGCAAAACCTGAATAAAATAAGATCATTATCCAAATAAGTAATAGTCCTAAAATTTCAGTTTATTGTAATATTCGCATGTAATTTATAATGCATATGGTCTTTGGCATAGTGTAGGCTTCTCATTACTATTTATACTTCTAAACAAAAAAAAAATGTTAATATTATTATAAACATTATCCAAATTAGATGCCCAATCTAGGTGTCAAAATATAAATAACCCTAACCCCATGTGTCAATTTCTTTAATATGCTTAGTGTCTCCAAGTGTCAAGTTGACCCTTATCCATGTGCTTGATTCTCAATAACCCATGTGTCCTTTTTCTACCTATTATTAATGTCTAAATGTAACACCTCATGGTTGTACAAATTGCCTATAAATAGTGGCAATTCATGGATAATTTGGAATGAAGAATTTGAGTGGATTTTGGTGGAAAATATTTGCTAAATTTCTAAAGAATTTATGTTTTTATTTCAAATTTCTAAATTTATATATTTTAATTTTATATTTTGTCAAATCTCGTTTTTCATTGTTCGTGACTCGTGATGCCTCATTTTGCTCCATAATTTTACAAGACGTTATCAGCACGACTCTCAACCATTTTTTCCTCTAAAGGTAGGTTCTAAAGGTAGGTTATTTGATTTTCTTTTTATTTTCATGCTTAGTATATATCAAATTTCTAATATACATATATTTTTCTTTGTGATAGTGTTACCATGATAAATCTCACCAAATTAGAGTTTCATGCCCTTGACATAAATGGCAATAATTATTTGTCATGGGTACTGGATGTTGAAATTCATCTTGATGCTATGAATCTGGGAGAAACCATTAAATAAGGAAATACAACGACGAGTCAAGATAAGGCAAAAGCCATGATTTTCCTTCATCACCATCTCCACGAGGGATTGAAGATGGAATATCTGACAATAAAAGATCTTCGTGTATTATTCTCCACGAGGGATTGAAGATGAAATATCTGACAATAAAAGATCTTCATGTATTATGGCAAAATTTAAAAGAAAGATATGATCATTAGAAAACAGTTATTCTTCCTCAAGCTCGATATGAATGGATGCACTTGAGGCTTCAGGATTTCAAATCAGTAATTGATTATAATTCCGCATTATTTAAAATCAGTTCGAAATTGAAGTTATGTGAAGAAAAAATTATTGATGAAGATATGCTCAAGAAGACATTATCTACCTTTCATGTCTCGAATATGCTCTTGCAACAACAATATCGAGAGAAAGGTTTTAAGAAATATTCTGAGCTCATATCATGTCTTCTTGTTGCTGAGCAAAATAATGAGTTGATGAAAAACCATGAATCTCGACCAATAGGAGCAACACTATTCCCTTAAACAAATGTTGTGAATTTTAATAATCGTGGTCGAGGTCGAGGCCATGGTCGAGGGCATAACCACAGTAGAGGAAGAAATAATCATTCTTTTCGTGGTGGTCGTTATAATCATCATTTCAACAGAAGCACACGAAATAATGATCATAAAAGAAAAGCTCCACTGGATTAGAATTCGAGGAATGTTGAACACAAATGTTTTTTATGCTAAATGACTGGTCATTGGGCACCTATTTGTTGTACGTCGAAACACTTAGTGGATCTCTATCAGGCTTCCCTAAAAGAAAGGGGAAAAATGTGGAGGCAAATCTTGCATATCAGGATGGTGATATATTTGATCCTGCCAACATAACAAATTTGGATGTGGTAGATTTTCTTGAAACTCCTAGAAAACAAATTGGCACGATGGATGGAATAGCAAGTGCTTCCTTTGATTTTGAAAACATCCAGAATTTCCTTCGTCTATCGTTCATGTTTTTTAGGTAAGGTTGTCTTTTTGTATTTCAAGATTTTTTTCTTCTCTTCTTCTTATTGTAATTATTTTATTTAATGAAGAAGCATGAACAGTTTTCATATATTGGATGACTCGAAAATGAGCAATGAAGATCTATGTTTGGCAAATAGTGCAACTACGCACACAATACTGAAAAGTAGAAAATATTTTTCCAAATTGACAATGCTGGAAGCAAAAGTCAATACAATATCAGGTTCTGCAAATTTAATTGAAGATTTTGGAAAAACAGATATTATTTTTCTTAGAGAAACAAAGTTTACAATTAACAATGCATTATTCTCTAGTCAATCAAAGATAAATCTATTGAGTTTTAAAGATATACGTTGCAATAGTTATCATATTGAGACTGATAACAAGAATAACGTAGAATATCTCTATATTATATCTATTGTCTCACATGACAAATATATACGGGAAAAGCTACCTGCTTTATCTTCTGGATTATATCCCATATACGAGTAATTGAAACATATGCAACAATGAACCTGAAGTTCATGAATCCAGATATATTTACTATTTGGCATGACCGATTGGGTCGTCCAGGGTCCATAATGATGAGAGGAATTATTGAAAATTCACATGGACATCAATTGAATAACCAGAAGATTCTTCAATTGAATGAATTGTCATGTAATGCTTGCTCTCAAGGTAAATTAATCATTAGACCATCACCAATAAATTGGGGACAGAATTACCTACATTTTTAGAACGAATTCATGGTGATATATATGGACCTATTAATCCATCAAGTGGACCATTTAGATATTTTATGGTATTAATAGATGCATTGAGTAGATGGTCACATGTATGCTTATTATCAAGTCGAAACCTTGCATTTGCAAGATTACTTGCTCAGATAATTAAGTTATGAGCACAATTTCTTGATCGTACAATTAAGAGTGTTGAGCCAAAAATTGATGAGCTCGGATACGACTTAGATCAGTACGTTCAGGACGAACTACCTCCAACGGTCTCACACCTTCCCTGAACACTCTTGAGACCTGCAAAACAAAGTTAGCACTCTGACGAGCAAGTTAGTTCTGGTCCGAGCTAACTTGCCGAGTCTACTTAGGATTGCGTACCTTGCATTTAAGGCAAGGGTTTCTATTTATAGAAACTGGGCCTGACGGGGATTCTGACACACCCTAAAATCGCGGCGTGTTGTCGGGTACGGAAGAGACATTGTTACGGACTTTGTATCAGCTCAGCTCGGCACGGTAGGTCCTACCCTGCCTGCCGACCTGAGTATTTCGGAGTTTATTTCTACATTACGTCCGCGTGTTTTACTAACTCACCTTTTCGATCATGACACGTGGCGGGCAAGGATTCGCATCCAACAAAGAGCATTCGTCTTGATAATGCTGGTGAATTTACATCTCAATCATTTAATAATTATTGTATGGCAATTGGGATAAGTGTTAAACATCATGTACCTCATGTTCATACACAAAATGGTTTAGCTTAATCATTTATAAAACGATTGCAGTTAATTGCTGGACCATTACTTATGAGAGCTAAGCTTCCTACATCTGTATGAGGACATGGTATTTTTCATGCAGCATCACTTGCATGTATTAGGCCAACAGACTATCATAAATATTCTCCATTACAATTAGCTTATGGCCAAGAGCCGAATATTTTCCATTTGCGAATTTTTGGATGTGCAGTATACGTCCCCATTGCTCCACCACAACGTACCAAGATGGACCCGCAAAGATGGTTGGGAATATATATTGGCTGACAGGTGATGTATTTACGGCACGATTTGCTTATTATCATTTTAATGAGATAAATTTTCCAACGTTAGGGGGAGGAATTAAGAAGTTGGAAAAAGAAATTACATGGAATGCATCTTTATTGTCTCATTTAGATCCCTATACAGATCAAGGTGAACTTGAAGTTCAGAAGATAATCCATTTTCAAAATATAGCAAATCGATTACTAGATGCATTTATAAATGCTAAGAAATTGACTAAGTCATATATTCCGGCTGCAAATGCTCCATCAAAAATGGATATCCCAATACAATAAGTTGTCATTAATAAGTCTGCGACACACCAGAAGCGTGGGAGACCAATGGGTTCTAAAGATAAAAATCCTCGAAAAAGAAAAGTATTCAATAATCAAAATGACTCGATTGAGAATGTGGATATTCCAGAAGAAAACATGAACATGACTACTCATGAAAATACCAAGAAATGTCAAGTACTTAAAGATAATAATGAGATTTCAATAAATTACGTCATGACAGGGAAAAGATGGAACCGAACTAATATAGTTACTGACAATATTTTTGCTTATAATGTAGCTCTTGACATTATATTCAAAAGTGAAGATTCTGAACCAAAATCTATCAAATAATGTCAAAAAAGAAATGTCAACCAAGAAGATTCAAGACGTCTAGTCTTTGGACCAGTAGTCTGAACACCAGAAGGTGTTAAGTTTGTGGGATACAAATAGGTATTTGTAAGAAAAAGAAATGAAAACAATGAGGTCACAAGATATAAGGCAAGACTGGTTGCACAAGGTTTTTCACAACGACCTGATATTGATTATGAGGATACATATTCTCCGATGGTGGATGCGATTACACTGAGATATTTAATTGGTCTTACTGTGTTTGAAAGTCTTGATATGCATCTTATGGATGTAGTCACAACATATTTATATGGATCACTTGATAATGATATATATATGAAAATTCTTAAAGGATTTAAGGTACCTGAAACATATAATCAAAGTTACCGAGAATTGTATTCAATAAAGTTACAGAGATCATTACATGAATTAAAACAATCAGGACGAATGTGGTATAATCGCCTGAGTGGATGTTTGTTGAATGAAGGATATCAAAATAATCCAATTTGTCTGTGTGTTTTTATAAAGAAATCACAATCAGGATTTGCTATTATAATTGTGTATATTGATGACTTCTAAAGGCAATAGAGTATCTTAAGAAATAATTTAAAATGAAGGATCTCGGAAAAACAAAATGTTGTCTTTGCTTTCAGATTGAACATTTAGCAGATGGGATATTTGTGCATCAATCAACTTATACATAAAAAGTTTTAAAAAGATTTTATATGGACAAAGCACATCCATTGAACATTCCAATGGAAGTTCATTCACTTGATGTGAAGAAAGATATATTTCGATCTCAAGAAGATAATGAAGAAATTCTTGGTCCTAAAGTATCATACCTTAGTGCAATTGGTGCACTTATGTATCTTGCTAATAACACAAGACCAGATATAGCATTTTCAGTTAATTTATTAGCGAGATATAGTTCGTCTCCAACAAAAAGACATTGGAACGGAGTCAAGCGTATATTCCGTATCTTCGAGGAACGACTGATATGGGCTTGTTTTATTCAAACAAATTAAATTTTGATCTAGTTGGTTATGCAGATACCGGATATTTATTTGATCCATACAAAGCTAGATCTCAAACAGGTTATTTGTTCACATATGGAAGAACTGTTGCATCATGGTGATCAGTGAAACAGACCATAACAGCTACCTCCTCAAATCATGCTGAAATTCTTGCAATTCATGAGGCTAGTCGAGAATGTGTGTGGCTAAGATCAATGACTCAACACATTTTCGTTGAACATGTGGTTTGTCTCCTAATAATCTTCCAACGATATTATACGAAGATAACACAGCATGTATAGCCCAAATCAAAAGATGATATATTAAAGGGGATAGAACAAAACATATCTCGCCTAAGCTCTTCTACACTCATGATCTTCAAGAAAATGGCAACATTAATATTCAACAAATTTGTTCGAAGGATAACCTGGGAGATTTATTTACAAAGGCATTACCTACTGCAACCTTTGAAAGATTGGTACGCGACATTGGAATACGGCGGCTCAGAGATCTCAAGTGATGTTTCTATGAGGAGGAGCATAATTTATTGTATTCTTTTGGATTTGCTAGATTATATGAAATATGTACTCTTTTTCCTTCATTGGGATTTGTTTCCCACTAGATTTTTTCCTAGTAAGATTTTAACGAGACATATTTCATATAAACAATGGCATCTAAGGGGGAGTATTATAAACATTATCCAAATTAGATGCCCAATCTAGGTGTCAAAATATAAATAACCCTAACCCCATGTGTCAATTTCTTTAATATGCTTAGTGTCTCCAAGTGTCAAGTTGACCCTTATCCATGTGCTTGATTCTCAATAACCCATGTGTCCTTTTTCTACCTATTATTAGTGTCCCAAATGTAACACCTCATGGTTGTACAAATTGCCTATAAAATAGTGGCAATTCATGGATAATTTGGAATAAAGAATTTGAGTGGAATTTGGTGGAAAATATTTGTTAAATTTCTAAAGAATTCATGTTTTTATTTCAAATTTCTAAATTTATATATTTTAATTTTATATTTTGTCAAATCCCGTTTTTTCGTTATTCGTGACTCGTGATGCCTCAGTTTGCTCCATAATTTTACAAGAAATATTAAAATGTATAAAAAAAAAATTTTCTTTCTTTAAATTAATAATTTAAATTTGATATTTATATTTATATTTTTTAACAAAAAAAATTACTTTTATATTATTTTAACTTTACGATTTATATATTTTAACAAAAATTTGTAATTTTAATATTATTTCTTTACTATATTTTAAAATAAAACTAACCTTTTTTTGTACCACAAAAAATATTCTTTTTAAATAATATTAAAAATAAAAAGTATATATTATAATTGTAGGACTTCTTTTTTATATGATAATGTTTCTTATTGCAGTACTTCCAAATATATACCATCTACCAAACTATTTCCAATAATAATGCTTGGAAAATTTAAAGTACGTCATCTCATGGTCTCTTAGTTGTATGGCTCTTTGCTAGCGACGTGTTTTTTTCTTTTTTCTTTTTAATCTTAGAAGACACAACATGCACGGACGGATCCACAAAGGGACTGGGACACGTGCCCTCCTTGAATTTTAAATAAATATTATTTAGTATGCAATTTAAAAATAAAAATAATGTTCGTTCTGTTGGCTTACACCCTGTGCCCCCACTTGCACTTCCCTAATTCATATTTGTTTTCTCTTCCTGGCAGTTCCGGTTAGTACATTTTTTTCTATTTAAGTTCATAACCCTAAACTTAAATAAATGTTATAATTTTTATCTATCTATCAAATTTATATTAGTTTATCCATTAAGTTTAAAAATCTACAAAACTTACTAATTTAACAAAAAAATCAAGTTTCTCAAATTAAGTTTGATTAATGCACAAAATCTAATATCAAATAACTAGCCAAAACTTTCAAATTTAGAACAACTCTAATGTCGATTTTGTTTAAATCATATCAATTATTTTTATACCAAAACATATGTATTTTCTAATTCATTTGACACATGAGATTATTTTTTTCAACAAATTTTCAAATGAAAATCAATCGAATTGTAAATTTTGTAACATATTTTAAAGTTCAAGGTAAAAATGACAACATTATCCAATTGTAAGATGAAAATCGATACACATTACCAAGTTCTAGTATAAAATTGATATTTTTCTAATCTTTATGCATTTGTGCCCCCAACATAAAATTTTGGATTCGCCACTCATAACCTGTGACAAAATTATATTGGTTTACTTTGATTTAGTGGTTATACTCATATTCCAAAGGTCTTAGGTTCAAGTCTCTCCTTAATGTTTTTTTTTCTTCCTCTTTTAAACAAATTTAAATAAAAGTTACCTATTAAAATTTATTTTATCTCTTGACCCTATCCAATTTTTGGGCCAATTCCCCCTTCATACTACCAAAAAATGAGATTGTTCTAAAATAAAAACACATACTAATTCTAAAAAAATAAAATAAAATCATTTGTCAAGATCTTAGCTCAACCGTAATCATCACTTGTCTTTATGTGTTTGAATCCCCTACATACTAAAAAATAAAATAAAATAAAATAGTTACTATTAAAAAATATATTATTTAAAAAATGTAATTAGGTGTTTTTTCAACCAAATTTTTGTAAGTAATATAATTACTATATCAATAGTAATTGTTTTCTTTAATTTTTTTAGAATTAGTAGTGGTTTTATTTTACAAGAGAAGATAAACTTCAATAAGTAACATCTATTCAAATTTGTTTAAAAGAGAAATAATTGCAATATAATTTATTTTGTTTATTTTTTTTAGTACAACAAATTGGGGTACGAGAGTTTAAACCTCCAACGTCGAAGATGGAATAGATGTTAATTGAAAATATATTATTTCTAAAATTAATCCTATATTGGATTCTTATTTTGTTTCGAAACAATTTTAGTAAAATATTAATAGGTTTCTAATTTTCTATTCTAAGAAATTTCCAATAAAGAATCTTGAGTTTTAAAACCGTGGGTCCATTTTGTTATTTAATTTACTTATTTCATCTCATTCTCCACCCTTTTTATCACATCTCATTCTTTAGGAAAGCACTGTAGCACTACCTCCATCTCTAACTAGTAGGTTTTTTTTTTTCAGATTCAATTTAACTTGTAAGGGTAAAATTGTAATATGGTCAACTCTAAATTAAAAACCTATCAAAGAAGGAAAATTTTATGGACAACGTGAGATTTCAAATCATATTGGATTTCAAGGGGAGGGATTAGTGATTGTTTCCCAATTTGAAATTACAATTTCAAAATAATGATTTCTTATGTCAGTTATATATTATTTTGTTTATTTGAAATAATATACTCTTAGATCAGTTTGTTTAATTTCATTATTATTTTTTTTTCCGGTTGTATGTTGCCGTGGAAAAAAAAAATCCTAAAATCAAACATTGTATAACTATTTTGTATTTCAGGAATGAATTTGTCCCAAATAAAATTCTGGATTCTCAAATTAAGAAAAAAACGATCAATTTTATGATATCTAATACAGTTATTTTTCAAAACCCGACATTTCTTTTCTGTCCGTTAGCCCTAATTTGGGAGCGGCTGATCTTTCTCCCTTTAATATCTACCTTCTGGACATCCATATTTTGTATAAATCTTACTCATATTTCTTTTATATAATAATTTTAAGTAGAAAATTATAGTCTACATAAGCTACAACTAATTTATTAATTCAAACAATTTTCATATTTTTTCTCAATAAAAACAGAACTTTCATTGAGACGAATTAAACAATACAAAAAACCATGCAAAAAAAGACTCGCAATCAAGCAAAACAATTTGTATAATTTTAACAATTAATCTTGAAATTTTTATTGACATCAATATTATTACTTATATTTTTAGAAACACTGATTAAAAACAATATAGTTATAATCTAATTAAGTCACCATTTAAATCTCATTTGCTAGTTCAAATAATTTCGAAAGATTCTGAAATATCAAGTACGTGGGAGAGGTTGAAGAGAAAACACAGACAATATAATTCCATCAGACTAACATTTGCGACTTTGGGACAACAAATGAATATTCATTATATAGCAAATGACCAAAATAATAATAATAAGAAAAAAAAGGGAATATACTGAAAGTGAAGATAGTGTACAATGGAGGAAGTCTTACAAATGCCAGTAAAAAATAAACAGACCACGCGTAGGAACAAAACTGAAAACCGAAAACAGAACAATTCACTATAAACAGCGCGATGATCGAGTGGGAAATCTGACCATTGAATGCAGTCGTTGTCGACGTGATCGTGTTTTATCAGGATTGTGAGTATCCACAAAGAATGTTTGGGCAAAGGAGACGGGCAAGCGTTTTCTTGTTTAGAAATTTACCCCTATTCTTGAAGCAGCCTAGAGCTACATGATTGCACAAGAACAACTCCTCTTGTTTCCATTTTCGAGCTCGTCATCGGAAAGACCGGCTTCACTGGAAATGGAACCCAATACCAATTAGAGGGAGAATAGAATCCAAAGAGGAGAGATGAAATAAAAATAGGACAAATGAAAAACGAAAAACGTCTTTGACGTGCAAATAAATGTTCTATTCTGAGGATATTTTAAACAAATTCGAATGATTCGAAAATGAAAGCTACATACTACTGCAGAAACTTTAGATGAGTAATATGAAAATATTCACCACAACTTTTCGAGGGTTTTTATCTGCAATAATTCTCCGGGCAATGGCAATCAAACGAGAGAAATATCACAGGGTAACAGAATTGATCAAGCCTGTTCTGCATCAACATATCTAAACAATCACTTCAAAGTTAAAACATGTTTCTAATTTTTGTAATTTGAGTTTTGTAATGATTTAATTCTTGAAGGTAACGAATTCGGGGTTAAGAGTGAGCAGAAATCCAATAATATGCTATTTGGATGATTTTTTTTTCCTGCAAAGCTAACATATATTGCAATGCATATATTGCAAGGAAAAACAGAACGATCTCACAACCTGAGATAACCTGAGATCTAAGACACAATGAAAAGAAGAGACCATAAAAAAAATACATGAATTCAAAATAATAAGGACAACACCAAACCAAAAATTAAAAAAAAAAATTAAAAAAAGACTATAAAAATAACAACCCATTAAGAAAATAAGTCCCAAGCAGACTCCAACAAAATTCGTGATCTAGACAAAACACTATCTCGCCAAGGGGTAAATATGAGACTGTTGGGGTATTTGGATGACTTTTATACAATGGAAACCAACACTAGCTTTTAATAATAATAAAATCATTCAATATTTCAAGTCTTTTTTTTTAATATAACAGAAAGGATTTATGAATTCTTTATATTTAACAAATACTTCAAGAGTTAGCAAATAACTAAACTAAAAACAATTAAAATTTAAAAAAAAAAAAAAAGTGAGAGGTAGTATAGTGAGGGATTAGTTAGAGAAAATATATAAATATAAAGAGAAATTAGTAAGAGAGATAAATAAGCCTTGAGAGGATGTGTGTATGCAGAGAGTTTGTACAGAGCGATTGATAAGAGGTGGACGTAATAAGAAGATAGTGAGAAAAAATGTGAGCTAAGAGATTTGTGAGAGATACTACGTGCAGAGATACAAGTTAAAACATATAGAGGAGAGAAGTAATGAGAATAAGTGAGAACAAAGAGGTAATTGGTCAAAGACGATGTGCGTAAAATTATTTTAAACGCACTTTTAGTCACGGTTAAAAGCACTCTCAAACATTTGTCTGTACGTGAACTGAACCGTTACACAAAAAACAGAAAAGGCACAGGTACTGAAACAATGTAAGAGCGAAAATGCAAAAAATTACCTACCAATTGGACATCTTCATGGCCTAATATGCCGGGTGTGAAGGGAAATCAGGAAAGCCAATAGAACTAAGTCAATTTTAATCAATTTGGTTAATTTGTGTCTGTCAGTATGGTTTTATATAAAAATAAATAAATAAACTGTTTTCTTTTTCTGAAAAGGAAACACATTAAATATAGAAGAAAAAAAAGACTCTCGAGTCCCACACATTATGAATGACCATAACCATATTCCACTACAAACTCGTAAACCAGCCATCTAATTGGAATTAATAACAAAAGGAGTACAAATACATATTTTGTTTTAACAAGAAATAAACTTTTCATTGATAATATGAAAAGGAAGAAAAGTGTTCAAGGATACAAGCTCCCAAAGGAAACGAAAAAAGAAGAAAAATAACCAAACAAAGGAACTAACATACAAGATAAGGAACTAAAATACAAGATATTTAGACCAAATAATCAAAACCACAATCAACAATCTAGGAGAGATCTAAAGCCAAAGAAATAGCAAAAAGCTAAAAGAATGAGAAAGAGAACCCGATGAAGAGCAACAAAACTTAGCCAACTCTAATTCTTCTTTCCTGATCTCCTTCCTTCCTATTGAAGATTTGATAATTTGCTTCCTTCCAAAGTCTCCAAGCAAAGGCCTTAATAGCATTGACCCACAAAATCTATGGTTCCTCCTAAATAATCTTTTGACCTCATAATAATGGCTCAAGATTACCTTTGGCCACTTTGACAAATATCCAAGAAACTTGAAACTGTTTTAACAACTGATGCCAAAAATTCCAGCTGAAAAGAGAACTAAAAAATTATGCAAATATATTAGGAAATCTCTTTTAAAATTCTTTCGACCGTGTTTAAGCCACCATGACACAGTCCCAAGAAAGAAATAAACTTTATTTGGAACTTCTCACCTCCAAATTGTTAAAGCCAAAATTTTCTTGACACAACTTCTCAAGTTGGTTAAGTTAAAAAATAAAGACCTAACCAAAAACATTTCTGATGTGTGTAAATACTACCATCTTTTATCTTCCCATGGATTCAAAGAAATACCATTAAGCAATTGAAGCAATAATTGAAACTCTCCTTCCTCAATTTCGGTCAAATTCCTTCTAAACACAAGATTCCAATCAGCACAATTCTCATCCCAAACACCTTTGACTGAAATCTCTTATCCTTTTACCAATGCAAAATTTCTAGAAAGAGAATACATAATATGCTGGGGATCCCAACCACTGTCGTTCCAAAACAAAGTTTTTTCCCATTTCCAATTCTATTTGAGGAACAAGCATCAAAGACTGGTTTTAGCTTTGAAATATTTTCCACAGGCTACAATAAGTTCCCGTATTTTTCTTCTTTGTGAACCAACCAGAAATATTCAAATATCCTTTCCATAGATGTTGGAGATTATATCATTCCAGAGTTCCCTTTCACCACAGGAAACCTCCAAAGCAAGTTGACAAGCAAAGTTTTGTTTTGTTTTTTCAAATTTTCAATTCCAAGGTCACCATTTTCCAATGGATACTATTCCCCAGTTAAGAAGGCTAATATTTCTTTTTCTTTTCCTCAATCCGGAATACAGTCCCTAAACTTTCTTTTAACTGTCAATATTATATTTCTTGGGTTAGGAGACATGGCATATAATACATTCGAAAGATTAGAAAGTACTCCATTAGCACAAGTCAAGCGTATTCCTTTAAAAGATTGGTTCTTCCACTTATCCAATTTTCTTAAAACTTCTTTCTTTCATTTGTTTCAAAAAAATCCACTCCCTTCGTATCACCTCAAAAGGCATGCCCTGGGTAAGACATTGGAGGAAGAATTCAACCTAGTATCCATGTCAAATACTCTTTCCATCTTGATATGATTCCACAAGCCATGGTTTATTGTAGATAAACCTGTAGTACTGATTCCAACTCTAAACTACCTCTTTTTTTTTTTTTAAATGAGAAACAAATATTTGATTGATGGTATGAAATATACAAAAGGCTCTAAAGACAATTACAAGAAAGCCTTCCAACTTGTAATAAGATCATTTCAAGAATAGCTATTAAGGGGGATAGAAACATTTACACCAACCAATAGCTAGAAAAATAACTCTATCAAAAAAGATGTCAGGGCTTTGACATTAAAGACCCTATTGTTTCTCTCCAACCAAAAACTCCAATGATAGGCCCGAACAAACTGTACCTAAAGAGTTGCTCTTTCCTTCTTGAAAGGATGTCCTGCCAATAGTTGGTCAAGATAGGGATGATGGTTTGTTGTGTAGATCTGTCTTCCACCCGAAAGCAGTGAAGAAATGGTTCCAAAATCGAGAAGCAAAAGTACAGTGGACAAAAAGATGACTGTGTCTCGTGAGCCCCATAACAAAAATGACAGCAATTTGGAGAGAGATCTATGTATGGGTGTTTTCTTTGTATCCTGTCATGGGTATTAATTGCCCCATGACAAAGCTCCCAACAGAAGAACTTTATTTTTCTAGGGCACTTTCCTTGCCAGATGTGAGGGAAGAGGGTGGAGGCCGCTTGGGAAGCATCAGTAGTGAGGACACTGTAAGCCGATTTGGTGGAGAAAGATCTAGTTGCTTTAAGGGGCCAAGTCCATCTATCTTCTAGGGAGGTGGGTGTCTTCTCATTTAAAAGGAGGGAGAGGTGCAGCTAATCTGTAATCTCTTCTTCCTTTAGGGGTCTACGGAAACTATAATCCCAAGAGGATGATGTTTTCGACCATAAATCTGTAACAGCTGCCTCTTTGTTGGTCGAGATGGCAAACAGGTTTGGGAAGAGGCTGTCCAAAGTTCCATGGGTGAGCCACCTATCCCTCCAGAAGCTGATTTGGCTAATTTCTCCTACTCTGCAAATCGCAAACTTCTTGACAAAGCTGGTTTGTTGAAAGATTCCAGTCCATGGTCCTTTGTAAACATTAGATCGAATTTTTGGCCAAGTATCCGAGAGAGAACCTGTGTATTTTGCTGAGATGAGCTTCCTCCACAGTTGGTTTGGCTTGGTGATGTATCTCCAAATCCATTTGGATAGTAAGGCTCGGTTTCTGTGTTTAATGTTCACAACACCGCGGCCTCCTTCACAAATTGGAAGTTGGGTGCAAGTCCAATTTATGAGATGAGGCTTCCCATTTGTATTCGGTCCTTCCCAGAAAATCTCTGAAAACTTTGCCTATGAGATCAGCCGCTTTACTGCATATTTTGAAAATTGAAAGATAGTAGATAGGTAAGTCTGTGAGGACCGATTGGAGGATGGTGAGTCTCCCCTCTTTAGAGATAAAGATGTTGCTCCATTTGCTAAGGCGGTTTTGGATCCTTTCAATAATTGGTATCCAAAAAGCCTCCCTTGTAGGGTTACCATTTAAAGGAAGACCCAAATAGATGCTTGGTCAACTCCCTGATGCAAAGCCCCAATCCTTTGCGATCTGTTTTGTGATTTGTGTGCTAGTAGAGATACCATACTCTCTCCAAATTGCTGTCAACAACATCTGTCAGTGTGATAGTAGGAGCTGGTTCATCGAGAATGTTGTTGTGTTTGTCGTGACATCTCTCGATGGGTGGGTCCCTGGTGGTTCCAGCGAGAGTCCGGCATCAAGCAATCAAATTTCTAGCCAATCCCCTGGAGTGGTGCTGTAAAGAGCTGGGGTTTTTGCCCTAAGTACCGATCAGGTTCCAGTCGTTGAAGAAAGGGTCTATGAGGATTGTGAGGGCATCCTCATGAGTAATGGCCGGTGGGAGCTCCACCATCGCGGGGATGAAGCTAGTATCATTTCCTTTGACCTTAATCTTTAGCTCCATGAGGTTTCTAAGGTTGGATGAAGTCTTTGATACTTCTATAAAAGCTCCACATTTGTTCCCAATGTATGGGATGACTGTGTAGACACAGGGGAAGATCTCTAATAGTGATCCAACCGCCATAGGATGGGACTTGTCGGTTTGAGTTCATGTTGTTAGTACTCCATGGGAGGAAGCGGAGTTTGCAAGGGCCAATGGGCTGCCAATCATCAACTGATGTGAGGGACTTTGCTTGTTGTCCATCTTCACATCTAAGGAGGGCTTTGTGAGCATGTACGAGGCTAAGGGAACAAAACTCACTAATCAATTCCGGTATGGACCGGAGAATGGAGTGCCAGTCATCATGAAAAGAGTGACACTGCACTATTATCCATCTGCTCCAAGCAAAGGTCTCTGGAAACAAGGTCAAGCGAATTAGAGAGCTCATGGTATGGGTGGTGTGTACAGGGGACTGTGGCAGCTCAGAGGTGATGGGATAGGGTTGTCGAGGAGCGGGTGAAGAGATGTCCTGGTTTGGCAGTGGGAGCTTTTGTGGCTTGTCCGCAAATGGATAGTTGTTTATAAGGGTGTGGAAGGCCTTCCATCCCCCTTTCCCCTCACCCGAAGGGAGCATGAGTTTGTTCTTACCTCCATTGCAGTCTAGTTTATTAATTTCCAGCCAGTATCCCCTCTTGTTGCTTAGTTTTCTATCCACAACGTGTAATCATCATTGCGGTGTTCCTTAAAGAACTCGTGGGTGAGAGGGGAGTCTAACAGAAGGTTTGTGGTGGAAAGAAGCCAAGAGATGGAGGCCCAAGTGAGTGAGAGGGAGTAGGTGGCATCCCTACCAATCTCAAAACGTGCTCGGCTACCTCAGAAGAGTTCATCCACCTTGATAATGAAGGTTTTTTGTTCTATTTCTACCTTTCGGGCTAGATAATTCCGGTGGCTTATACTGATCGTGTAGGCGGCTGGGTGGGAGAAGGAGGAGGTTAGGAGGAGAAGGGCCATCGGAGGTTGTGGTGTGGTGGTGGTGTAGGGTGACGGGTGGGCAAGGGGATGGGGAAGGTGGGGAGAGCGGATAGGATCGCATGGCTTTTGTGCACTTGGTCAGCTCTTAACTACCTTAAACAGATTGCAAATCATACTTTGATCATCAATACAAAAAAAAATTATGTCATCAGCTGAGTACGAACATAGACATGACATGACAAAACATGAACACAACGGTACTTTAGTTTTTAAAAATCTAGAGTGGACATGACAACGATGCTTCTATTATAATATGACCCTTTTTAAATATATATATATATATACATATATTTCAATGATGGGCTAAAAAGTTGTTTTAGTTTATGATGCTTATGCATTAATGATAGAATGAATTATGTCAAATCATTCAAGATAAGTGTTTTTGCGTTTAACAAGTGTTCACCACATGATTTGTTCAACTAGTTTCTGACATATGTCTACTGTGCTTACCAGGTATTTGTTCAACGTTGGTTAGAAGCTGGCTCTCTCGGAACTGGCCTCACATTTTGAACTCGGGATTCTAAAACACTGCACTAGTTCTTAGTTATTCTCAATGAGTACAATACCTATCACTAAAAACAAGCTTCCACCAAGTCCATTCTGGAATCTACTTCTTACTTAATTTTTTTTCCAAAATAGGATTCCAGAAAGAAATGGCCTTTAAGTTACTGCCAAGATGGCATTCCAAGGTATCATCGGGAGGGTGCCAATGCTACAATTCCACGTTCCTGCTTTAAGGCCCCATATCTACGTAGCTTGTGCGTATAACAGCAGTCATAGATTTAAAATTTTGTATTTTGAGGCCTGAAGCAGATTTAGGATATTGATGAGGTTGAAGAGGTTTCTCAACTCACCAATTTTAAAGATAGAAAAAGGAATGTGTCATCAACCCTTTTTTTTATATCCGTGAGTGTCCGGACAAACTTGCACGCACGCACCTCGACTAATATCACAGGACAACCGCCTGACCCTACTATGTTTGGTTGTCAAGGTAACTTATAGGATATTAAATCCTAGATAGGTGGCCACCATGGTTTGAACTCATTTCCTTTGAGTCCCTTGCTATTTACATTGGTCCTTATTAACCACTAGGTCATACCATGATGGTTGGAATGTGTTATCAACTGAAGATGCAAATTTTGGATATTATCACTCCACTATATAACCTTCAATAAGACCATCAGGCAAAACTTTTTCTCCAGAATACGACTAAGATTGTTAACAGCAAGAACTATGTGTTATCAACTGAAGATGCAAATTTTGGATATTATCACTCCACTATAGAACCTTCAATAAGACCATCAGGCAAAACTTTTTCTCCAGAATACGACTAAGATTGTTAACAGCAAGAACTACGAGAGGGAGATAGGGTCAATGGATTCCTCTTCTGGCCTTTATTTTGCCTCTCGACTTCGCATTAATAAAATAGTGTCTAGAAAGTCCCCACTAATTTTTTCAAAGGCTTTCAAAATGTTAAGCTTAAAGATAACCACCGAGTTAGGCAATAAGGATAAGGTCAGTAAGCTATTTTCCTGCAACAAAGCAAATTGGCGAGTAGAAATGATATTGGGAAGCACATACTTGAGCCTTTCATCTAGAGTTTTAGTCAGAAGGTACACTCCCCTGGCTATACTGATAAGTCTGAGTTTGGACACTTTACTTGGGCAAGTTTTCTTAGGAATTAGAGTAGAAAGAGTTCCATTTACCGGAACAATGATTTTACTAGTTAGAGATAAGTCTTTTTTTATTTCTTGGTAAGAAACAATTTCATTGATGGTGTGAAATTACAAAAAGGGAATAAATCTCAATCTAAATGAGTTACAAAAAGCTCCTCCAATTGGATAGAAGATAAGAAAAATTATAGCTACGAAAAAGACGCGAGCATTTACCAAGTAATCACAAGGAAAAAAATGGCGTCTGGCCAAAAGAAAGTTTTTTTTCTTTTAAGATTCTACGATTTCCTTCTTGTCACGTAACCCGTAGGAAAGCTCTAAAAAATTCATCCAAATAAGCTTATTTTCCTTTTTGAAAATGGTGATTATCATAAATAATAAAGGACTTAGAAGGAATGGATTCAAACCATGGTGGCCACCTATCTAAGATTTAATATCTTATGAGATTCCTTAGCAATCAAATGTAGTAGGATTAGACGGTGATTACCAAGAACGAGAGAGGAAGGGCATTGGATCATTTGGAAGGGTCGATAAGAGGAAGTCCCAAAATTTTCTAGCATACTCACAGGTGACAGATGTGCTGTTGTGTTTCAAGGTTATTCATAGGCTATCCTTGCAAATGAAGCACCATTGTGGAGAGATAAGTCGTGGAACATTTTTAGTAAGTCATGCTTAAAATGTTTAATCCCTTCCAACAGAATTTTGAAGAGTTGTACAAGCCAGGGGCCTCATTTTTCAAAGCCTATTGAAATTTTCTAGTCGTTATTACCAGGTCCATGCATTGTAAGGGTTGACATTGATGGACTACGTTCCCAATAGTCACTTGATTTCAAAAATAAACAAATCAAGGACTTCTAAATCTAAACATTTCAATAAAAGACTAGAGTATTAAACTGGTTTTGAAGTGAGAAGATTTCTCAAAATCCCCCTACAAGGAGTATGATCACATGATTCATCGTTCACTCCAAGCCAAGAAAACTTAAAATAATTTCAAATTGTCACATAATGAATCGCTCGCCTCAGCGCCTATATTTGGGCTTATGTGTGAGTCAAAGATTTTATGTTATATCCTTTATTTTTTATCACAAAAAAAATAAAGGAAAACCTTATTCAAATTATTATTCTTTTTCAAGACTCCTTTTGGTTTGGCACATGGTTTCTTACAAAAAATAAAAATTCAACAGAAAAGACACTTGAAGTAGTCAAAGGTACCAAAACAATGATACAATCAATAGTAAGCCCTAATCAGCTAAGTTTAACTAAAGACATGGGGTAGAAGATGTATAGACTATCAGCAAAAGAACAACAAAATTCAGCTCTAAACGAACAAGGGAATTAGCATATAAACAAAGGTAGAAAATAATCAGAATATCTATTCCAAGGATAATGTTGAGGCCCAAAATAGAATCCTACTAGCAATTCTTCAAAGGCAGAGAAGGAACAAGATAAAGGAAATCAACAGAGATAAATAAGTTTTGTGCTTTAAAATAAAATGTAAAGAAACATTGATACCTGGGCTCAAATTCCCTGATCTCTACCAGTTCACTCCCACAAGCATCATTCCACTGAACTTTTCTTCTATCAGTAGGACAACGTATATCACCATCCTTTTTACTCATTGTTTCACTTTCATGAGCATTCTGATGAGAAATTGAAATACCATTATTGGGCTTTTTCAAGCTACTTTTAAGGGCTATATTTCTCAAACTATTACCATCATTCACAATAGGAACTTCATCTTTCCCTGTATTAGTACTTAAAGGCCCAGGCAAAGAATCATGTGGTAAGGTTGGGCCTACTTTAAGCGGAGAAGGTGAACTGTCAAGCCCTGCGGAAGTGCGACCAAAGCAAACAAAGGAGGCACAGCCGCGGGAAATGCGATTCTTTGTGGAAGCCAGCTGGAGGTCAGATTCTGATTCTTGGTCCACCAACTGGTAATGATTCCACGGAGAAACTCTCATGGGTTTATCTTCGTCCTTTTGACCCAAAAGAAGAAGGGTCAGACCCTTGCTATACCCAGATGCTGAAGAAGAAAAGAACCCTCCTCCTTCTACTGCCAATAACATCAGTTATACCTCATCTGCGGCACTCAAAATTTATTTCTGAGAAGGCTTCCACCCCCTCAAGCAACCAAAGACACCTGTTGGCCACCATCCATTAATAATCAGAACAGTCCACATAAAAGTATTAGAAAACACAATCAAGCAACATTTCTCACAAATGTCAAGGCATTGCTTTACTGATGTTAGTGCACAATAAAACTCAATATCAGAGAAGCAAAATCTTAAAGAGAGAGAGAGCCAAAGTAACCACACATAGGGCGGTAGTAAAACAAAGGGAAAGAGGGAGGAATAACACCAACTCAACTTTCGCTTAATTGCAACTAATTCTTGGTCTAAAATCAGCAATGTAAACTAAAATGTAAAATAGCGTAATAACTTAAAGCTTAAGAAGATAATGATCCACAGAACTGAGAATGCCTTCAGAAATTTGGAATGCACAGATTATCTTATAACTGACAGGACTTGGCCAACCAAAAACTGTGACGATAAGACGCATATTCTTGAATTCACCAGATGAAATAGAAGGAGAGTCTCCTACAATTGAATCACTGGAGCAACTAAAATTTCAATCTTACCAGAAGGGTGCCTCGGTTAGCCCCTCTCTTGAAGTTGCATTGAAGTTATACCATTCATGAGAAATCGTTAAATACTAATTAAAGTCATTCAGACGAGAGGTAGAACAATAAACCTCATCAACGCCACTAAAATCAAAACCAGCACAACCTTATCACCCGAAGAGGTGACATAACCATCCAATAAGTACTCAATTCAAATTTTGAAAGAGCTTACAACTTCAAAGAAATGATGGAAGATCGAACAAAACCGGAAGTGGTAACTTAAAAGATCCATTACAAAACATAAGCTTTTCAGAACACGATTGAACTGGAAACTTGCAATCCGACTTCCTAAGAAGCTCCTCTAGTTCGCAAAGCAAATAGTGAAGAAAAATGAACTAAAATCGAATTCCGGAATCTTAGATATGCTTTTCTTCATTGCCAAAACTGAACACAAGCATACCAGTCACAGCAAGCTCGAATCAATTAACTTATTGACTCCATTACACATCAAGAAAGAAAGCAAAACAAAAATCCATACGTTTGAATTCCAGTACAGCAATTTATCAGAAAAGAACCGGAGAATCAGATCAATACCGGGAACGGAACGTACAGAACCCGGCAGAGTCTGAAAGTAGAGAGATCACCGGAGCTTAAATCGACGGCGTCATGGCGGAAGCATCGCTGATAGTGAAAAATGGGGGAATCGAATCGCCGAGTTGGAGAAATAAAATTGGAAAAAGGCTGAAATCAATTTTGCTGCAAAATTATATTAAAGCCACAAGGGGAATACAGACGAATGGCTTTGTGTTTGTCCTTGAAGGCGCATGATAACTGTGGGTCCCACTTTTTTATTTTAATTAATTAATAAAATAATATATAATTTAAATTATATAAAGAAAAGTTTATTTTATTTATTTATAATTTGGGTCACTCGCTTTTCTTAAAAGCAATGCATTTTTAATTTGTTAAGTAATTTAATTTATTTAAATTTAAAAAGGAAAGCTTGCTTTTGTTTGCTTTTGCACAAGGCTCTTTGTATATTGTAATTTATGAACTTGCCCATCAAGTGGGTTCCTACAACTACCGTTTTCAAAATTTTAATTTTTTTTTTTTTGAAGAATTTAATTTTTTTAAACAACATGTGAGAGTTTTAAAGAATAATGTACTTTTAGGTGTGAAGTATATTGAAGTCAAATTGTATATTTAATCCCTATGATATGCCAGTTATTTTATTGTGATCCTTACACTTTAAATTGTTTAATGTTAGTCTATACGTATTTATAATGTCTTATAATCAATCCCTGTTGTTAATGGAGTTAATAATTGATGATGACATGATATGGTAATTTTAACAATCTAGGTGAAATGGCTTGGGCAACACATACACAAAGACCTTCACACACGAAGAAGGAAAAAA
>NW_019104634.1:467977-493173 GCF_001995035.1 Momordica charantia
ACATCCATCATTTCAACATTATCATGACACGACGACCCATGCGCTCATGCCAAGTCATTTGAGCATACCGTACCGAACAACAACCTCGTGTCACAACTTCCGACCCATTGGATGAGGCGTAATGCCGACACACTCATGTCATCTAACATTGTCCTTGAGATTCTTCATTTACGAAGGAAGAAGCCAAAGACCTTGGTTTTGCAACATTCACCCACGTCATGACACATACATATGCCATGGAGTAGCTCACTTAGGCCATAGGGCCCGCGGGGTGGTGGAAAGCCTACACCATGTCTCCCCCTATAGTACATTCTTACTGGAAGTCTGAATGGATCCAGCCGCCAGGCATTTTGAAGATTTTTTTTCGTGTGATCTCAATGAGACAACACTACTTGATCTTCCTTGTTATGTCTCTCGGTCAAGAATCCGGATTGTGGGATCCAATTGCAGAGGATTGAGAGAGTAAGAGAGTTTAGAGATTTCAAGCTTTTAGCATTTTACCATTCCTTTAGAGTTCAACTTACTATTATATTTATAGAGAGAGAAAATCCTAAGACCATTAGGATATCTTATCCTTTTGAATATAGGATATCTTCTCCTGAATCTAAGCGAAATCCCAAAACCATCCGGATATCTTCCTCTTTTTAATTAATAATACACAAATTAATTAAATCAATTAACAATTAATTAATTAATTAAATTAATATTATTAATCTAATTAATAATTAATTAACTTAATTCATAATTATTAATATAATTAATAATTAATTAATTTAAATAAAAATATTAATTAAATAAATCATTAATTAACAATTAATAATTTAACTTTTAATTAAATATCGCATATTTAGTTAAAACTATATATTTGAATCATATTCAAATGCATCTCTCTCGTATAACATATATTTTTAATATGAATCCAATACATATTAATTATTTGAATCCTATTCAAATATTTCTCTCATAAGATATAGTTGAATTTGAATCATTATTCAAAAATAAACTATGTATATAATGTATCATAATATACATTATATACATTCCATGATGTATAATTTGAACATTTCAAATTCTCTCAAAATCTTGATCCCCATTTTACCCGTTGTGAGCTAGCAAGGGGACCTAATGGATCTATAGATCAGAAGCTCTAACGATACGAGATTAATCAGCCAAACTCATTAACTGAGTTAATCAACATTCGTTAACTGTGGGTAACTCCACTAAAGAGCGGCAACTGCACTCTTTGCACTGCAGAATATTTTTGTGTCCACGGATGTACGACTATTAACGGTAAGTCAATAATTCACAAGTGCTCATAACTCTAGCTGGGTCAAATTACCGTTTTACCCCTAAGTTACATCTTGCTCCTTAAATACCGCCGATCCTCTAATAAACAACCCGGTTATGGTTCGACCAATAACCAAAAGTCCCTTTCGGGCCAGTGAGAAGGTGGGGCCCCTTGTTCAAGTCTCAGAGTCAGCATGTAAGGGAATACTCATCTACTTCCCTAAAGTCGGGGAGGAGTGAATTTCATCTTGTAAAGTTATATTCCCAGCTCCCTACTCGGACTCGTCCCCAAAATAGTAGGAATATTGAGTCTGCGACTCGGGCCACTCTCACCCATACAAATTAAAGGACGAGCCCTAACAGGCAGGAGTCCATACTCACTCAGGATTGAGATGGAGTTATTTGGTCATCCTATTGAAATATTAATCTATTAGCTAACAGTGTTCTAGCTAAAGATTAGTTATTTCGTGGTTTGGTCTTGTACAAACTCATTGTATAGGATATTCCCACTGGCATGTCTATACACGAATGACATGGATGAAGTCATTTGTAACTATTACAAAGTGGGCTGTATCCATAGTGTTACCAGGATAAGGTACCCAACCTTATCCATATATTATAGACCCTTTAGATTACTACTAGAACATTATCCACTTCTATATCGAATATATACTGTATATATATACACTGTATATCAAATATATACGTTGTATATTAAATATATACTATATATTTGTTATATATTGTTCCAATTACATGACATAACTTCGGATGTTAGTTTATTGGATTTGAGTTAATGCAATTCTAAGAGAAATATCAATAACAACTTTATTGAATAAATATTTGTTTTATGTTTACAAACCACGAGTTTAGGGCATAAAACCCAACAACTTAGTTTTGGAAAGAAATTGAAAATTGTTCAAATTTGTTAAAGGGAATTAATGTTAATTGTATAAGATGCAATTAATATAATGTATGTTGATTATTTTAAATTGTATTCAAAATTATGGGAGGGATGAATAGTAGAATTTGATTCTAATATGTTTGATTAATTTAAGTTTAATTTAATTAAATATGATTTAATTAAATTAATGGGTTATGTTAATTTGGTAAAATTAAATTAGATTTAACTTAATTAAATTTATAATTCTTTTTCGTAATTAATTAAATTTGATTTTATTAAAATTGTTTTAATTAAATGAAAATAATTAAATAAAAAAAGAGAAAAAAAAACCTCTCACCCCCATCATTTATGGTAGGAAGCGGGGAGGTGGTCAGTGTCACTTGTGACTTCTGTTGCGTCCACACAACCTTGTTGACAACACGTGCAAGTATACACGAAACTTGTCGATTGTAGCACAAGACGAGGTCGAATCCATAGGGACTTTGGATTATAATCTAAACTATGTTCGCAGATACCAAAATGTAAAAACAAGGAAATATAGGTGTTTGTGTCGTAACTAAATGAAATATAATAAACAAAGTAGTAAAAGATATCAATAGCAAACACACTTCGTAGAGCTGATAACAGGAAGAAGGAATAACACAACACGAAAATGGGGAGTTAACATATATGGAAAAGTGGGGGAGATTCAACATGCTTTCACAAATTTCTCAACCTCCCATCTGGCTTACAAACATTCATTAGTACCCAACTCGATTTGGTTCTCTCCCGAGACACCCAAACATGGATACTCACAACTCCCGTTGCTAAGTTTCCAAGCAAAAAACAAGTTCTAGGCATGATTAGGGACCCTATTCCTGAGCATCCACAGAATACTATAGAAAAATACTAATCACAAATAAAGCAAGTCGGCAATCCGTAAGCCCTCTCGGGTCAATACAGAAGCTAGCATACAGAACAAAGCGGCCAACAATATTCGATAAGATAAAGGAAATAAACGCAGCTTCATTTAAAAACAAATAAAGTAGCTAGAGGTTCAGTTGTTCATCAATTACAACATATGAATCTCTCCCGAAATGGGGTTTAACTCATGGATAACGAAGAAAATACAATGGATAAAGGAAGAAGACAACTCATTTCAAGGAAATAGCAGAAAAACCAAGGAAGAAGATGATAGCTTGATGCAACAGTGGAATATCCCTTCTGTTGTCAACTTTCTACCCCCGGAAATGGAGAGATTCGTCGTCCTTATCATTTGAGCTCTAAAAAACGTGTCTCTATTGGGATATGTGTGTGGCAATTAGTGTTAAATGTCCCTTTTACTGTGTAGTGAATCCATGCTCCAGCTCTACTTCGCTCTAGCTTTCATCTGCTCTGTCTCGAAAATGCTTCGCTCACTCTTCTCTAGATTTAACACTCTCTTCATACTTAATCTTCTGCTTCCAAACCTGTGCATTTACAGAAGAAATAAGAGCATTTAGCGCAATATTTAGCCAAAGCATTCAAGACCGGGGACTTTTAGCTCGGATTCCATTTTCTAATCTGATCTAGGCTATTTACGAGCTAAAACCTACACACTTTGACAATTCTTTGCATAAAAACACTCAAATATACACTAGAATAACTCTCTTTTTGGGAGTTATCACACCCCCAAACTTAAAATCTTGCTTGTCCCCAAGCAAGAGCATGCACTTTTCCCTTGTTCACCAATGAAGAGCGTTAGAAATCTGTACTTCAAGCATCCTGCCCTATGCCTAAACCTTTCATTTTGATAAATAATGCTAGAACTTACATATACTCTGCTAAGTACTTCAGCTGGAGCAAAGAAGTGAAAGCAGCCTAAGTGTGTTCACACTCTGGAACACGTTATTTTCTACCCAATTCTAGCTTCCTTCTACTTCCCAACCTCAAGCTTAACTTCTCCTAGAGATTCCTTTCTCAAGCCCCTTTCACTAGCCTAAACCTTTAAACTTTGCACTACCAACTTGGGCTTTTTAACCATGGGCTACTAGCCCATCCTAATCCTACAGCCTCTTTATGCTCTGGATGCGGGCTGCTAGCCCCTCCTTTATTGATGATGTTTTTTTTTGTGGACTGAATTATAGGATTAGAAAGATTCATGGTTCTATACAAATGCTAGTAAAGATATAAGAACTGGAAGTTCACTCCCCCAAACTTAAAAGGTTGCATTGTCCTTAATGCAGCTAAGGACAACTAGAATGTAATGCTCTAGCATGCCCCCAAACTTAAAGTGAATGTAAAATGAGAAATACAATGATGTTCGCTATCAAGATATATACATGAGTGTGGAGGGCTAATGCTAACAACTAAGGGGATCTAAAAGAAGAGGTCCATGCTAGCTATACAAAGATAAGGGTTGGCTTTGGATAGAGAGCCATTGAAATTGCTGTCTAAGGTAAGCGCTACCTGGGGCCAGTAACATGAGAGGGATGCTAGGGCATGAGCATGCAAAAATGAACCAGAGGGCGAACACAAGAAAGCTAACTTTCACAAAAATGTTGCAGCATCTACAGGAAAAATGCGCACTAGCAGGCTCTAGCATCAAGACTATATGCAAAGGGCAGGACAACAGATTGATGTTGAGAACACAGGCTTTCTAACACTTTTCTTTATTAATTTCAGCAGGGGGGTTCACATATTGACTGAAAAAACACAAAAACTACTTTGGCATAAACATAAACACAGAAATTAAATGTAGGAAAACGTACAAATTGCAGAAATTACAATCTAATCTAAATGAATGTTGATTGATTCCAAATTATTGCCTTGATGACTGGTCTGTAGACAAAATTCTAGAAGCCTATTCTTTAAGATAGCCGGTTAGAGATAAGTTCATTCTTGCCCTTTGACTAAGGTGTATTTATGTAGCAAAGGATAACTTCACCCTATTAGTATCCCCTGTCAGCCCTACAAATTTAACCCTAGCCAAATTTCAAGAGCTGTATATCCCTCTTCACATCTTGCCAGCAAGCTAATGGCCTTAGAAAATTAGCCAACATTCACCCCTTTAGAACCACTTCAGATAGGAAGTATTTCATATACCATTTTCATCTATCCTATCTTCACTCTACTCTAAGTTTGGGGGAGCATTGTCCTTATTTCTTCAAAGTCATTCCTTAAGCATTGAGGACAATGCTTCATTTTAAGTTTGGGGGTGAGGGATTCTCATTTTAATATAGTATTCATTCTTGTAATCCCCTTTGTAGTTACAATCTTTTTTAAAGTTATGAAAAAATTTTGGTCCTATAATTCAGGTCTAATTAAAAAAAAAGAAAAACAAAAACAAAAACAAAATTTTTCTAAAAGAGCTACAGGGTTCGGAATGGCTATTAGCCCATAGCTGTTAAGAAGAGCAGTAGCAAGCTAGCATTTTAGAAAAGTGAAAGTCAGTTTGAGAAAGGATGGAATGAAGTGGTCTTTTGTGAATAAAGAACCTTAATCTTAGTGCAAAGGATGGATTGATTTCTAGCTAGCTTGAGACTTGAATAGATTATAAAGGTTTTGTCTGCAGTAATGGATCATGGGCATTTGAGGGAGATTTTGGCATGCATTATTTTTTCCATTTTAGAGAGTGTAGAGGTAGAATTAGCATTGCTTGGGAAAAGCAATAGTTCAAGTTTGGGGGTGTGATAACTCTCCAAAAGAGAGTCATTTGTGCAAAATTTCATATAAAATAGCTAAGAATAGCCTCACTAACACCCAATCTACACTAATTTTGTGCAAAGAATGTTATAAATTCAACATCCTCCTTATATTTGCTAATAATGCTGAGAGTTATGAATAATAGCCTAATTTTGAATGTTTTGATGCAACATTGTTGATGCTGCAGCATCAGAATAAAAAATGCAGAAAAGATAGAGCTGACAGTGACAGCTTTTACTTGAGAAATATGCAGTCAAATGGAAAAATACCTGATATTCTGAGTAGGGGCTCACTTTATCATTTGTGTTGCCCTAAAATCAAGAGGGGCATAAAAGCTTGCAATTAAGCGTGCCTCCAACATTTCCCATCCCATCACTTCACTTTCACTTCAAGAAAGCTCCCAAGAAACCGTTGAAGAAGACAACAAAGAGAGAAGAGTTGTTGTTATTCTTCATTTTCTTCTTCTTTTGTACTCTTTAGTGCACGAGTTTTGTATTTTCTTATTCCCTTTTCTTGTATGGCATTGAGTAGCTAAGTTTATTTGTAAGGGGGAGGATGTTGTGAACTTGTTCTTGGACTGTAAACTTTGTTTTGGCTTTATGATGTGCTTGACCAACATATTGGGATATCTTCTTATTAACTCTTGGAAAATTGTAATAGGAAGTGTTTGGCTTCAACTCGTGTTAGATCTACTTGAGTTTAGAGCGTGGATACTTAGGAATAAGGCTCGTCGAGCAAGGTTATAAACTGAGTATATATGCTATCAAGTTTGTCTAAAAACATGAATAGCAGAAAATTTGGAAATCTGGGAAGATTTCGTGCCTGTTTGGCCAGTATATCAACATTGTTAATGCTGTAGCATCGTTTACGTGAGCCTATAAGAAGTTACATAAACTCTTCCCCCTTACCCTTGTTACATCAGTAGTTAACCCCTGTTTAATTCAATTTCCTAAAATCAAACTGTATTCATCTATTTTCTATTCAGTTAGTTAGTAAGCTTTTTAGGCACTACTTCATTTAATTTCCAACATGTTTGTATTCAACCATAGTTTTGCTAAACTTATTTAGTTTTCTTAAGTCAAATATTGGAGTGTTTAGTTATCAATCCCTGTGGATACGATCTTTTTGTCACTTGCTACAACGGTTGTGTACACTTGCACAAAGGGTTTTAAACAATACCAATAAGTTTTTGGCACCGTTGCCAGGGATTTACACTTTATGTTTTTGCTTAAGAAAATGTGTGCTAGAAATATTTCTTTTAACTACTGTTTGGTGGATCTTGAAGGTGAATGCACGATCTGTAAAGGTTGGAATATCTACTTGAGAACAAGATATAACGCACTTTACATCGAAGAAGAAGAGTACAACGTAGACAACAAGTAGTAGTTGGCCCCATGGATCAATTACTGAGAAATCCTAACCCTGTGGTTCCCAACCCAGAAGTTGAAGGAAGTAATAAAGGAGAGGTGGCTGTACCAGCAGTTGTTCCTCCTCTTAATGCCATTCTGTTGCCTGATGACAGAGAAAGGGCAATTAGAGCATATGTTGCTCCTGCATTTCATGGCTTCTATCCGGTTATTGCAAAACAACAAATCGAAGCAGAAAGGTTTGAATTAAAGTCTGTCATGTTCCAAATGCTCCAAACAGTAGGTCAGTTCTACGGGAATGCATATGAAGACCCCCATCTGCACTTGAGGTACTTCTTGGAAGTGAGTGATTCTTTCAAAATGCAAGGGGTGTCCAAGGAAGCACTGAGGTTGAAATTGTTCCCTTATTCGTTGAGGGATGGAGCGAGAAATTGGTTGAACTCTATGCTAGCTGAATCTATTACTTCATGGAATGATCTTGTTGAAAAATTCTTGATGAAGTATTTTCCTCCAAGTAAGAACGCAAAGTATAGGGGAGAAATTAATAATTTTCAACAGAGGCAAGGAGAATCTATAAATGAATCTTGGGAAAGGTTCAAAGATTTGCTAAGGAGATGCCCCCATCATGGTCTACCGAGGTGTATCCAAATTGATACTTTCTATAGTGGGTTGAATGAAGCAATGAGGATGGTGGTGGATGCTTCAGCGAATGGGGCTTTATTAACTAAAGCATATGTGGAAGCAGTAGATATTTTGGAAAGGATTGTATCTAATAACCATCAGTGGTCATATCCAAAGAGCCTTAAGTGACAGAACTAGTCAAGGAGCTGCTAACGATGATTTAATGGCTTCATTGAAGGCTCAAATTACCAACCTAACTAATATGGTCAAGAACATGAACACTGCTGCAGCATTGTCAACTAGCCATGGAATCAACAATGTACTAGCCGTCTCCTGTTCTTATTGCAAGGGATGGAGGCAGCACTCCACTTCCAGTTGGGGAGAGAACCAAGGATAGCAGGATGCCTTTCAATTTCAGCAATAGACAATTCACCACCCTAGGCTCATAATGTCTAATCAAGAGGAGGAAGTGAAGCCAACAGCAAGTTCCTCCAATTCTATGGAGAATCTAATGAGAGAATACAAAGCAAAATTAACAAAATTAAATTGTAATGATGAAATACAAATGAATTAAACTATCTGAAATGTAAAACTAAATTGCGAGAGCATGAAAATGATTTGGCCTTAAATCCTGCTCCGTTATTCCTTCGTTGATTGTTCTTAGTATGTGGCGAAGTGGTGGGCTCTAGCATCTTGCACCACGTTCTCGCCATATTAATGCTTTAGCTTCTGCCCGTTCACCGTGAATTCTCTTCCTGAATCCATTTCTTGCACCTTGATGGCTCCATGAGAGTATACATGTGAGACTAAGAATAGACATGACCATCTAGACTTGAGCTTTCCTGGGAAAAGCTTCAATCATGAGTTGTAAAGCAATACTTGCTGGCCTTTTTCAAACTGCCTTGGCTGGATTCTCGCATCATGCCATCGTTTTGTCTATTCCTTATATATTTTGGCATTTTCGTAAACATCTCTGCGAAACTCCTCAAGCTCTAACAATTGCAAGCCGCGCACTCTCCTGCTGCAGCATGGTCCAAATTCAGCTTTTTTACGGCCCAGAACGCCTTATGCTCCAGCTCTAACGGGAGGTGGCATGGTTTTCCAAAAACCAATTTGAATGGAGAAGTACCGAGAGGCATTTTTGCATGCAGTGCGATAAGCTCATAAAGCATCATCAGCTTCATTGCTCAATCTCTTCGATTCGTGCTAACTACTTTCTCCAGAATGCTTTTGATCTTCTTATTGGATCTCTTAGCTTGCCTATATGATTACGGATGGTAAGTTGTAGATACTTTATGTCTGATGTTGTACTTAGCAAGGAGTGATGCTACCGCTTTGTGGATGAAGTAAGAGCCTTTGTCACTGATCACGGCTTTGGGTGTGCCAAACCTTGTAAATATATGCTTATGAAGAAACTTGGCGACCACTTTGGCATCACTGCTGGCGCATGCCACTGTCTCAACCAATTTTGATACATAGTCAACCATTAATAGAATGAACCATTTGATGGAGGGAAGGGTCCCATAAAATCCATGCCCCAGACATTGAAGAGCTCCACCTCTAAGATGTATGTGAGAGGCATTTCAAACCTCTTAGAGATGTTTCCAATCCTCTGGCATTCGTTACAGTGCTGAACTAACTCGTATGCATCCTTGAAGATATTGGGCCAGAAGTATCCACTCTGGAAGACTTTTGCTGCTGTCAGCTGTCCTCTGAAGTGTCCACCATATGGTGCTTGTTCAGCTGTTGCTTGTTCATGTTAGCTGGCAATATTCCACTGGCGATATAATTAGTGAGATCGGTGAACCATGGCTCTTCTTCTTCATTCAGGACTTTAATCGCCAACACTTGCTCATCTGGAAATGTTCCTCTAATTTCCGATTCTTCCTTGGAGCTTCCTAGACTAGTCAATCTGGACAAGTGGTCAGCAACCAAATTTTTCGTTCCCTTTTTGTCCTTGATCTCGATGTCAAACTCTTGCAATAGCAAAATCCAGCGAATCAGCTGCGGTTTGGCATCCTTCTTTGTGAGCAAATATTTCAGTGCTGCGTGGTTTGTATAAACGGTCACCTTAGTGTTGGGTGTGTTGCCCTAAACTCGTAGTTTGTATTTATGTAAAAACAAATGTATATTCAATAAAGTTTTATTCAATAAATTTGTTGTTGAATTCATAGCATTGCATTGTCCAAAATCCAATAAACTAAACATCCGAGGTTATTTTAGTGTAACCGGGACAGTATATGTACTGGGTATATATTTGATATACCCCTGATATATGAGGTATATGTTTGATATACCCCTGATATACAAGTGGATAATGTCCCGTGAATAACCTAAAGGGTCTATAGTATATGGATAAGGCTGGGTACCTTATCCTGGCAACACTATGGATACGGCCCACTCTGTAAAGGTTACAGACGACTCGATCCAGGTCGTTCGTGTGGAGACATGCGAGTGGGGGTATCCTATACAATGAGTTTGTACAAGACCGGACCACGAAATAGCCAATCTTTAGATGTAACACCATTAACTAATAGATTTCTGTTTCTTAGGATGACCAGGCAACTCATTCTCAATCCTGAGTGAGTTATGGACTCTTGCCCGTGAGGGCTCGTCCTTTGATCTGTATGGGTGAGAGTGGCCCGAGTCGCCGACTCAACATTCCTACCATTTTGGAGACGAGACCGAGTGGGGAGCTGGGAACATAACTTCACGAGATGGAGTTCATTCCTCCCCAACTTTAGGGGAGTAGATGAGTGTTCCCTTAAATGCTGACTCTAGGACTTGAACAAGGGGCCCTACCCTCTCATTGGCTCGAGAGGGACTTCCGGTTATTGGTCGAACCATAACCGGGTTGTTCATTAGAGGAGCAGTGATATTTAAGGGGTAAGATGTAACTTAGGGGTAAAACGTAATTTGACCCAAATTGAGTTACGAGCACTCGTGAAGGATTGACTTGTCATTAATGGTCGTATGGACACGAAAACATTCTGTAGTGAGAACAGTGCAACTGCGGGTCTTTAGTGGAGTGACCCGTTGTTGGGATTTTCTCTACCTTTAAAAAGATTAGAGACTCGTGCAAGCGCACACGGTCACAAGTAATACTTGGAAGTAATCCAAGGTCGAATCCTCAGGGACTTGTTGCTTTTCAAAATCAAGTAATGCAGTGAAATGGTTCGAATATGCAATTGTGATTTAGGAAGAAAATAATGGTGAAATGTTGTTGTTTGGGGTTTTAACTATAAAGCAATTTAATGAAACTCAACCTCCTTGTCTCCTACCTTAGTTTTGATGCAAAACATGGAAAACATACTATGTTGGGAAAATGCACCAGACGCAATTCCTGACTTTTCTTGGGATTTGAGTTCTACTCTTTCACTACCGCTTTTGGTTTCTGCAGAGACTAGGGTAACCTACAATCATATTCCTATGTGTGATTACAATCCTAGAGAATATCTACCAACTCATTTGCATTATGGGTCAGAGGGCCTATGCCTAAAACCATGTTTTATGCACTTATTCCTAAGTCACATCTCATATTGGTTTCCAATTATTTTACCTAACTCACATTTCCCAAGGTCGGGCTTTGGTGTATAAATTAAGTTCCCACTGGCCAAATGGAAAAAAGACGTAAAGAGAAGTTTTTAGAAACCAACCCAAAAAAGTGTCAGGTGCAATCTGGACAAAATCCCGAGCGTGTTGAAAATCAAATCATTTGACTAAGGCATTCCACAAGGAGGTTGATAACTAATTTAGAACATACTTAAATGAAAGTAAATGCAAGAAAACATAAAGAAAGTATTTTTCATTGAATTTAAATGAATAAATAAGTCGTACAAGGAGTTCTAGCTTGACCCTCTTCTCTCTGGAGCGTGAGGGGAGTTGAAACTCGCTAAAGAACTTTAAAATAATAGAATGAACAAGGAACAAAAGTAAGAAACTGAATTAAAAGCAATATGAAAGGTAAAAGCGTGAAAAACGAAGAAATGAACAACTAGAACATAAACATAAACTCTAAAAACGTGTTCTACAACTAGAGAGCATCTAGAAGAAGATGAAATGAAGCTTGGAAGGGATGATTTGCTGAGGGATGGATGACTTCCTTTTATAGCACCATAGGTTGGTTGAAACTCCCATCCATTTTAGGTGGAAAAGGGTTGAGATTCACCTAACTACTTTACTTGGACTTGGACTCACGGTTTTGAACATTTGGGAAATGTCCTCCTTGACCTTCATTAATCAAAACGTGCGTTTTGACAAATTGCCCTCCAAAAATGCGCCGGGCGCAATTCTGCAAAAACCAAAATTCTGTTATTTTCTTCCATCTTTGACCGCATTTATCTCATATTTTTTCTAAAGTACCATAGTTTGACTTTTATGCAAAAATAATCTATGTATATTCTACTTTAAGAATATGTGGTCATTTTTGGCAAATAATAATGGGAAATGGGTCAAAAACGTGGTCAAACAGTGCTACCGACACATGTTTCTGCAGTAAAAAGTCAACCCTAACACCCGTAGTTAACGAATGTTGATTAACTCGATCAATGAGTTTGACCGATTAATCTCGTATCGTTGGAGCTTCTGATATGTAGGTCCATTAGGTCCCCTTGCTAGCTCATAACGGGTAAAACGAGGATCAAGTTTTTGGAAGAATTTGAACTGTTCAAATTACTTCAGGGATTATATGTATATTGATACATTATAATATATAGTTAATTCTAAATTAAAACTATATATTATGAGAGAAATTCTTTGAATGAGATTCAAATAAAATTAATATGAATAAGATTCATATTAAAACTATAGGTTAAAAATAATGTGCATAAGATATACATTAGAACTATAGGTTATACGAGAGAAATGCTATAGAATATGATTCTATTTATTTATGAGATAAATAATTAAGTGTTAATTATTTGATATATATATATATATATCAATTAATTATTAATAGATTAATAATTAATTAATATTTATTAATTAATATGATTAATTAATTATTATATATATATATTATTAATATTATTATTAATATTTAACTCCCCTGCAAAATTGCAGGGGAGTGGGCAGTTAAGTGACCAAGGGTAACTCCCCACGTCACTGCTTTTGTTTGTTCTTCTTTTTGCAGTTCTGCAAAAAATAGAGAACACAGAACAAAAGAAGGTTAACTCCCAATCTCTCTCAAGCTCTCTCTCAATACTCCCACTCATTCCAAACGGTGCTGCCACAAGCACGATCTCGAGACCCAAGAGGATAGCGAGGAAGATTCGATGGTGGTGTTCAAGGGGAAATCGTTGAAGAAAAGTTCTTCAAAGGTAAAGTTTTTGCCCTGTGTTTTTCTTCTTTGAACTTAGATTTTGTTTTCCCAAAAATCATCAACGAAGATCCCCTTCCGCTCCGGGATTCTCATCCCTTCACTTAGATCCTACCAGATATGCTCTAAACTTTTCAAAGGCAAACACCACTGCTAATAATTCTTTCTCCATGGTGGTGTAATTGATTTGTGCCTCTATCAGAGTTTTGCTGGCATAATAGATCGGATGCAGCAGCTTTCCTTTGCGTTGAGCAGGAACTGCTCCCACAGCATAGTCGCTGGCATCGCACATTAGTTTGAAAGGCTGCGTCCAATCTGGTGCTGTTATTATCGGCGCATGCGTGAGAGCATGTTTCTGTGTGTCGAACGCCTGCAAACAATAAGGTGTGAAGTTAAATTCCGTATCATTCTCAAGTAAAGAATAAAGAGGTTTAGAGATTTTCGAGAAATCCTTTATAAATCTGCGATAAAAATCGATGTGTCCTAAGAAGCTGCGGATGCCATCAACATTCACAGGTGGGGGCAATTTCTCTATTGCCTCTATCTTCGCCTTGTCTACTTCGATGCCCTTGCTAGAGACTCTATGCCCTAACACAATTCCCTCCTGCACCATGAAGTGACATTTCTCCCAATTCAATACCAGATTTGTTTATTCACATCTTTGCAGCACCTTCTTCAAATTTTCTAGACACTCTACAAATGACTTCCCAAACTCTGAAAAATCGTTCATAAACACCTCGACTACTAATTCTACCAAGTCAGAAAAGATGGCCATCATGCACCTTTGGAACGTTGTTGGGGCATTGCAAAGCCCAAATGCCATCCATTTGAAAGCAAAAGTTCTGTAGGGGCAAGTAAATGTCGTCTTCTACTGATCTTGCGGGGCCATCATAATCTGATTGTACCCACTGTACCCATCTAGAAAACAGTAATACTCCTGTCCTGCAAGTCTATCCAGCATTTGATCAATGAAAGGGAGAGGAAAATTGTAATGCCCTGCATTACCTATAAGGGTATTTTCATGACTTTATATTATTATTGTTTTTTTAGGTAAGCTAGTCAAATCTAATTAGCTTTATGCCAATAAACTTTAATCAATCCTAGTTAATAATTGTACGTTTCTAATACTATAACTAATTAAGCTCAAGTTAATTTTATTTACTTATTAAAAAGAAATTTACAACAAAATTTAGTGATTCATCTTATCAATGTTTAATTAATTATGTATGTTAATCAAAAATAAATATGCATAAGAGATTAATAAGATTAGCGAGATTATAATTGTATTTAAGTAACAAAATTAACAATACTACTTTAGTAATTAGATCAATGTTGTGAAATATGGTAATTGTAATGGTAGCATTATTTGAGTATTTATAACGTTTCATACATTTTATCCAAAGTTTTATTTTAAGGTAATTAACCAAGTAAAGCCTCATATTACCTTTATTTTACTCTTTATTTTTCTACCTTAATTAAATTAACTTAATTAGGGGAATATAGAAAGTTTTACTTAACTCATAACCATGATTAGGCAATATAACTCACCTTCCACTAACCATGATTAGGCAATATAACCCACCTTCCACCCAAGAGACATATGTAGTAATTAAGTTAGTTAGGAAGACCAAAAAACACTAACAATCCCATTAAGTAATTGGCCATGCATGAGGAGAGAGAAGAAGTTTGTTCCATCTTCCAAGATTCATGTTTGTTTCATCTTCCAAGCCATTCTCCTTAAGTTACCTATGTTTGTTTCATTCATTTTCCTCCAAGAACATTTCTAAACAAATCTRAAAATTTCCTCTCAATCATCTATCCTATGTTTTAAATCACACCTTAGAGGAGTTGTGGTTGCTTTTCCAAGCCCCTTCAAGGATCGTTTATTGCGGTTTTGTCTTTTCGGTAAGAACGGTTTCTTTTAGTCTAGTTTTGTACGTAGATTTTTCCTAATAATTTTTATAGAACCTAAGCATGTTCATATCCATTTTCTAAGGTTTCCATCATCATTTCAAGCTCTCTTAGTTGCTGGAAATTTTCTCTTTTTATTCTTTACGGTAGAGAGGAAAACGCACCAACGGTAAGCATCATTCTTCCTTGTGTAAATTATTTTAAGGGTTCATTATTAAGATAAAATAGGTACTGTTTAGGCCTTGAAGTCTCACGACTTCAATAGCCTTATCATCAAAGTATTTCTTGGCTTGGTTGAGCACTTAGTTGAATGTTGCCGCAGGCTTTTTGTCGTGGGACCATACCAAGTCCTTGTCCTTAAGGACAAAAATGAAAGAATACATCATCGTGTCATCTGAACAATTGACAACTTTAATTTGTTCTTCTTTGAAGTGGTCGACGTTCTTTGGGTGGCTCCTTCTATTGTTGATGAATATTGAGCAAGTGTGTTGCTGGTCGTAGAATGATGTCGAGCTGTTGCTTGTAGCTAGAGATGAACTTCGATTTCAGTAGTCAGTACGATAGCCATGTCGAGCCTGCTAGTGCAATTTGGAAAGATTAGAAATTTAGGGTATTAGCCATAGCCTGGAATTCCATAAGGTCTTCAAAGATTTCGATGTGATTGAAAAGATCACTCGAGCTATCATACATCTTAAACGTCGACATCTTGAACTTGCTTGAAATCGAAGAATGGAGGATTTCTTGAACAAAAGGGGGTTGTTTCTGTTTGTCATCCTAGATGCTTAGGGTAGCCTTACTCTCATACTTCTTTTTTAGGTTGTCTATTTCAACTCGATCCTCATCCTTCATTCTTTCAAACTCATAACACATGTCCTTGTTTCTGACAACTTCAGGTCGTTCCGTCCAAGGTAAGTCATTACCTCAATGAGTTGGTAAGTTTCTTTGGCCATCAACCTCCTGACTTCTTGTCCTTGCTCAATCTTTCAATGTGTTTAAGGTCACCTAAGAGATGAGTTTGACCTTGTACTCGTGATGGTGAATGATGAACGACTTGGCCATTGAGAACGTCTTGGAGATATGCATTAAAATGCAGACCATGCATTGGATACCAACCAAGGTGTACACGAGGACGACGTGTTTCGTCACCTTTAAGTGGAAGGTTAGGGTTGAAGGGATCATCGCCTTGTGGTTGGTTGTGCGATTGATCCACGTTAAGACGTGGATTTAGCATGATGTTGATGTGAATCCCTTTAGTAGTGTGCTAAGATTGACCTTATTGACTTCTAGGGAAGGGTTAACACGTCATTTCCATTTTCTAGAGACGCGCAAAATCGATGGCTTGGATATCCTTGTTCGTCCAAGGTTTTGTCGATTCTTTTCCATAGCCTCCATTCTTTCCATTATCTTAGACATTGTAGCCAATATAGCTGCTACAATGCTGGGATCAATAGAGGGATAAGTGGTCTGACAATGCAGCCACCTCGGCTTACCCAGGCTCGTTGTTGTCCTCCAAGTAGTGGGATGTTAGTTCAGATAACCAAGGTTTGGGATGCTTGAGGTTACTCCTTTGTGGCTTTATGGCTGTTGGCCACAACCATTGGAATTATAGCTACTTGCAGATTTGAAGGAAGTGCAGAAAGTTCAACTCGGCAGCTAGGACTACTTGATCCTTGGGAGTGTGCTTGAGTCATAGCTGGTATGGAATGATTTAGGTTTTTGTCGAGTTCCTATTGACGGTGTCAAATGTTTGATCAGAAAATTGACCAACTCTGCGAAGCTCGAATTAGGATGGTCGAGAAACGCATAGAACTTGCACGAAGAGATAAAAGACTCTGATGCTCAAGTCAATCTAAGTTCAATTTATTGCTTAAAGAGAGCATAGTTTCACGTATCTGAAAAGTGAGGTGAAACTCTCTATTTATAGATATCGGGTCTCCGACATCGTTTGGTGAGCGATTTCAACCATCTCGTAAATCACAGCATGTTGTCGGAAAAACGGTTAAGGGGCAGTGACATTCTATGACGTGATCCTCAGTTTGTCCTTCGTGAGAGTTGACCATAAAGATCTTCACTTGTCAGCTCGACCTTTATAAAATTTCATACGACCAATTATGTATACATCGGGCCAGCCAATGGCTAAGGGGTTCATTCTTCTTCACACAGTTTTAACCTTCAAGTTCACATTATGACGACTCGACATTTTCGACCTATAAAATATTGGCACTTGGCAACTGAGAAATCACCTCTAGCACAAACCATTACCAAAAAGAAAAAGTGCAATGAGTATGACTTATGAGTTAATCTGATATACTATTTTTACAAAGCAAAGCGGTAGAAACCATCTGGGAAAATTAAAAGGATATTGACTTATTTGACCCCCTCAAAGTTTTTTTTTCTCAAATAACCTAATCCTTCGAAAATGTTTCTGATGACTCATTTAAATAAACTTAAAAAATGAAATTACGTTAGTACCCTTGGCTCGAAACCGTTCGCATCCCCCTCGTTTCCCCCTCTTTCTCTTTCTTTCTCTTCCTCTCCGTTTTCGTTTTTTTTCTTCCCCATTTCTTCTCCTCTACTCGAACGAAAGCTTGCCTGAACATTACTTGAAACCCATTTTCGCTGTGAACTCGTGTTGGTAAGTGGATTTCGTAACTCTGTCTAGTTAGGTGTTTTCCATTATCGCCTATTACCAATATTGTAGTTAGGATTTAGTTTCATTCTGTAAATTTCGATTTGAGGGGTGATAGGGCTTTGAGGTTTTGTGTGTTGCTCTATAAAATTAGAGTTAAGTGGTGGGAGGTTGAAGAAGTTGAAAAATAGTTTAGATTTCGGGCGAAATGTAGCGAATGTCGAATGATTTTCTCGTGGGTTTTGAAATTTTCGGGGCTATTTCGGGCGGGAGAAGATCGTAAAATTCCCGTGGACAATTTTGCTCGAAATAGACCCGAGGAATTCTCGAGACGATTTCGCTTGAGTTCGACCCCGGGGAATTTTACAGAATTTGAATACCATTATTTTTTGGTCAGTTTTTTTTCCTATGTCATTATTTACTTGGATTTTTTGGATGTGTGTGGATAGCTGTCTTATTATCTGTGTTGTGTTTTTCTTGACTGATTTATAGGTGCTTTAAAATGGAAATGATTCCGAAAATCGATCCAGCAACCTACGCTAGTGCGAACGTAACATGTCTATCGCACATAGCGAACACAGGCAATGAGATTAAGAGAAAACTCACCCCTAATCAGCTTGCTATGTTTAGGAAAACTATCTTTGACCACCTCCTCGACGTGGATCTCGTATTTAACGGGCCATTGATACACAACATTTTGCTTAGGGAGGTGGAGGAGAGTAGACCAAACACTATTAGCTTTAACCTTTTTGGGAGTAAGGTGTCTTTTGGCCGTAGAGAGTTTGACATTATTAGTGGGCTTAACTATGCCTGGAGTCCAGTTAGGAAAATCACATATCCTCAAAGACTTAGGGCCCTATACTTCAATGATAGAACGGAAGTGTTGTTGAGTGAGTTGGAGAAGATATATACAGCTGCACAGTTTGAGGATGATTTTGATGCTGTGAAGGTGTCAATAGTGTACTTTGTAGAATTAGTGTTGTTAGGGAGAGAGAGAAGCCTTAAGTTTGATCACACTTTGCTCGGAATAGTGGACGATTGGGAAGCCTGCTGCAATCACGACTGGGGATCGTTGTCGTTCAAGAAGACAATAAATAGTCTGCAGCATGGTCCATCCAAGAAGTCGAAGGATGGAGGGTTAAGGAAATCGTATAGTCTCTATGGTTGCACATGGGTGTTTCAGGTATGGACTTAGATACTATATTTTATGTTGTTTTTGTTTTATACTGTGGTTTAACACGTCCATTGTGTATTTCTAAAGGTGTGGGCGTACGAGACTATATCTTCTCTATCGGGGCGTGTTGCGACTAAATTAAGTGAGGACTCTGTGCCACGCATCCTTTGGTGGAGGTGTGGACATTCGACTGCATATCATGTGTACTGTAAGTTCATTATACGTTATAATTATTAGGGTTTATCAATTTTCATCTTCATCCCATCAATATGATTTGTGTAGGCAAGAGCGCGAAGTTTAGTCGTAACCGATGCGGAGATGAACTTCCTGAATAGGACGTTTGAGCCACCCGAACCGGAGGATGCCGAAGTTATGGTGGAAGGTTTTCATGGAAGCGATGCTGCTGAACAATCGGCAGCACGCGAAGAAACTGAGAATAATGCTGAGGGACTGGCTGGGAATGTCGCTCAGGGTGAGAAAGGGAATGGTACTGAGGGGAATGAGAACGAGGAGAATGAGCCTGAGGGGAATGAGAACGAGCCTGAGGGGAATACGAGTGAGAAGAAGAAAAGTTTGTATAGTATGCGTTTGAGGAGAGTGGAAAAACGTTTGAAGCGAATGGACAAGCATATGGACGATCATATGAGTGGTATTGAGGCTGAATTGAAATCTATTAGAAAATTTCTTCAGCGAATAGCTAAGGTAAAGTATTCAAGTCATTTTAATAACAAACATACGTTGAAAGTTCCTTTATATTAATATGTCGGACATTGTCTAGGGTTTGCCTGATGATCCCAACGACATGAGACGAACGGGATCGGGAGACGGACCCACCGGCGGTGATGGTGGATGCGGTGACGGACCTGGTAATGCTGGACAGGGCGATGGACAAAGTAGTGGTGATTGTTCTAAACCATCCGCCATGGACTATGAAGACACCAATGTTGACGAGATAGTGTGTGCTCACGATGGGGATCAACATGAATCGGAACCAACGTCCGATGGATATCGTGTACCAGAACAAGAGGTACATTTTCTATTTCAAAATATATGTCTTGATCCGGTAATAACAACATTTGCATGTGTTTTGTTTAAAGCAACATGCACGTGACTTGTTGTGCAAGGAAGATGTGGCTAAGGAGGACGTTCAGCTTGAGGGTGAACCTCTTGCATGTGGGGCGGAGCCCGATGCTTCTCAGTTGCAGGAACAGGAAAGGGTTCTAATTTGTTCCCCATACCAAGATTCGGCCTCGATCAGTGCACCCGGGGCACCGGTTGAATGTATCATCATAGATTCGCATGACTCAGAGTCAAATGAAGACGAGGTATTTACCTTCGATATTCGACCTTTTAATAAAGCACTTCTACTTATGACATAGTTCCTGTAGGACCAATATGCAGATGATTTCACTGATTCGGATATGGAAGAACCGAGAGAAGTTAAGACCCAGAGTGGTGAGCATACATCGGGTATGTCACATGTGGAGTCCGATATGGTATGCGTGCTCTCGCAACCGACCGAATGGCCTAAACCTCGACGGGGATCGCGGAAGAGGAAGCTTCCATGGAAGTTTCGGGCTCCTTCCAAGTTATGGTCGATGGGAAGAAAAAGAAAGTTTTTCGGTATGATCCGCTAGTGCCTGTCCCACACTAAAAAGTCGAAAGGTTTCACGTATGGATGGCCAACCTGAAAACAGACCATTACACCAGGAAGTCGTGCTACGGTGATCGAGGGAAATCGTGGTTTCGTGACCTTATCACACCGGATAATTGGTTGACGAGCGAGGTATAGGTTTGAAACCCTAATTCATGCTATGCTGCTATTTATACTTTCCTAACACTCCTATTGTATATAGGTAATCGATTCATTGGTCATGTTCACGCGGAACAAGCTTGATCAACAACCAGAATTGTGTTGTCGAAAGTTCACCACGGGTGACATAGTCCTTTCGGTACGTAGTATCTAATTGTTATATGATGCGTATGCATAATACATCGTGTTCTAACACATTTTCAATACGAATCACAGAACTTCTTTTGACATACGGACGGAGTGTACGAACAACTGATAGCCCCGAATGTGGTACCAGCGAGAGTTGCATCAGAATACAACTGGACCAAGAAGCATAAAACTGTCCTTAGCTACATAGACGGTACTCACACGGACTATAAGAAAAGGTGGCTTGAATTGGACGCGGTCTACCTACCGTATAACATTGGTGGGAACCATTAGATAATGGTTTGCATCGATCTGGAGGAGGGTGAGATCGTTGTGTGGGATTCCATGATGTCCAACACACCGTTGTGGGTATTGGAAGCCGAGTTGAAAATAATGAGTGTCGTCCTCCCGGCATTGATGCATATGGCTGGTGTTAAGGTACTTAGGCCAACATTACCGAATATGCCATGGCGTATCCGTCAAGTAACATCGGCGCCCCAACAGGCTGGATCGGGGGACTGTGGGATTTTCTGCGTTAAATTCTTTGAATATGATGTAACCGGTTCTGATTTGTCCACATTAACTCAGTCGAACATTAAGTTTTTTAGGGAGAAGATAGCGATTGAAATGTGGGCCAATAGGTCAATTTTTTGATAACGGGTCACATGGATGTACTTTACTTTATTTACCATTTGCTTAATCAAAGTTAAGACTTTGTAAGTGCATAATTGTGGCGTTCGAAAATATGATTTTGTACTGTAACATTTCGATCAGGTCAATATGTCATTTTTTCATGAATAAGCCTGCACTAAATGGAGAATTTTGTGATAATTCTCGGGCGAAAACACTTCACTTTCGCCCGAGGATTGGTCAATACGAATCAAACAATGTGCACGCTGGAAAATTCCCCGGGCGAAACCTATTCTATTTCGCCCGAGTTATTTTCCAGCGTGCGTGCACATTGTTTGATTAAATTTACCAATCCTCGGGCGAATGTGAATCGTTTTCGCTCGAGAATTATCACAGAATTCTCCATTTAGTGCAGGCTTATAAAAATTGGTTAACACCAACGGGCATAAGTTGATGAAATATTGGATTAACGCAAATGGACATAGATGGAAGCAGATAAAGAACTGTTTCCCATTGTAATGGACCGAAACAATATTCAACGAAAAAATGAAATACATGTGATTAAGTGTCCGTGGTTCGTAATGGTTGGCGGCAAGTTTTGCGGTTGTGCCCTCGGAGTCCACACCTGCTACATTTATGAACTTGGTGCGGCTCTCCAGCAGACGGTATCCGTATAGTTTGTTGTCGTCCAACCTGAGGAACGTACTTAGGGGGTTTGATGGGGAATTCGACAAAGTCATTCGGCATAACCCAATCGTCCTCGTCACCCAGTGGATAGATAGGTTCAGCATATGTAGTAATTAGTGTCTCCAAACTATATTTCGGTGAACACAACGTGTACCTGTTCACATTTCGAAACATGGCTGCAGCAACAGCATGGGAGCATGGAATCTCGTAGTAGTCGAACTGCTTGCACGTACAAGTCTTATTGTTCAGATTGACACGCATCTTACTACTACCAGCGTGTACCTCGAACTCGTAATTGTCAATCGGTCGAACAGTGGGTCGTCGGGCTTGTTCCGAGGCTTCTCTTAGAATGTCCTCGGCATACTCAGAGAGAATGGATGTTCTTGATGCTGCACGTGTCCGCCATTCATAGAACCATCGTTGTAGAAGAGCCCAAAAATGTTCAAATAGTGCAGTAACTAGCAAAGCTCGTTCATGCACAAGTACTGCATTCATGGACTCTGCAATGTTAGTTGTCATCTGGTTGTACCTCAGTCCAGGTTGATAGGCCCGTGACCATTTGTCGAACCCAATTTCTTCGAGGTACCTTTGCACTTCTGGGAATCCAGCAAATTGGTTCCAATAATGTCGAAATGTCGACTTCTTAAATGCCTTTGCTGCTTTAAGATATAGCGTCTGCATGCCCTCGTCCTTGAACTTATCATTCAGGTTCATCTTGACGTGATGCATGCAAGTGACGTGTTCTGCATTAGGGAATACAGTAGCAACAACATTATTAATGTTTGGTGCCGGTCAGACACAAAAACCAATCCATCTACCTCTCCAATAGACATTTTCATTTGCTCTAAGAACCATGTCCAAGAGTCGTCTGTTTCCCTATCGACGATTCCAAATTCCAGTGGATAAATTTGATTATTACCATCGACCGAAGAAGCAATAAGTATCACACCTCTGTATTTTCCTTTCAGGTGAGCACCGTCAATGACAAGTACAGAGCGAATGCAACTTGTGAACCCCCTGATAGAGCATCCAAGGGCCATGAAAGCATATTGAAAATATTTATCATCCTCAAGCTTCAAATTAAATACCGTACCTAGGTTCTCATATTTTAACGCCTCACCGTATTTACGTAGTAGAGTATAAGACTTCTTAGGCGAACCCATCAATAAGTCCAACGCTACTTCTCTCGCAAGCCACGCCTTTTCGTAACGGATGTTAACGCCGTAATCTCTACGCATTTCACTAACAATATCATTTGGCCTATAACGACGACTTGGATCCTCAAGGTTTGCCTTTATGATCTGACCCACCACGCGACTTTGTGCTTGTCTGTGATCATGTTTCATTACCTCACCTATGCAAGTATGCACACCAAAAAACTTAGAGATGAGGAAAATATCAGAACCAAGAATCCTCCTCACATGTGTAGATTTCTTCACGCGGTATTCAAAATTCAACCTCATTGCGAAGACTGATAGATTGAACTGCAACTCTGCCTTCGATTTGAAAGTACTCCATACTACAATCTCTTCTTCTGAGGTGAAACCAAGTTTATCAATTGTCCTTAATATATCTCTAGAGGATGATACTTGAGCAGTTGTGCAAGGTGCATTCATACTTACCGTGGTAACTTCATGTAAGGGTGCAAAAGATGGGGCATACACATCCGCTGGCTCTACATCCTCTTCATTGTCAATCCTTACATCATTCTCAAATCTTACATCATTCTCAAACTCAGAATCATCACCCTCAAATTCGTCACCCTCATAATTATCCCCATCGTGATCTTCGCCCTCATCGTTGTCATCATCGCCTAAGTTGCATGGGACAACATTGTCACTCAACGGTGTTATTGATTGGACAGAACATGAGGGACTAACACCCGGTATCGTGGAGTGCATGGGAATAGGAATGAGGACATCTTGACCTAACTGGTACGGAAATGAATCAAACGCTTCAGATGCGGGAATGACAAGATTTTTTGAATTACTACCACTATCGTGTTTTTGCTTCGGTATCACAGATACATACAATGGAACTTCGGAAGGATGTGGAGGGCCTCTAAAAAAAAACTAAGGCTATAATCATAAAAAAATATAATACTTTGGTACTTGGGAATGAAATTTATATAAACACTGTATCACAATATCAAGCTTGTCAATATCCACTTTGGTGAGCCAATACATCGCACTGATGAGCTCATTATATGTTATACTATCATCTACATCCAAACCTCCCATAATTCCACCATTATAAACAGATTGCGCCTCATTCCACTAACCACCGTAACTAACAAACAGACGAGGCATCCTGCAAACGTGTATAAAATTATAAAGAAAAATAAAAGGAAGAACATTCGAAGGAAAAAAACTGAATATATGTCACGTTTTGGGTGAAAACCATTAGGTTTCGGGCGAAAATCATGAAGTTTCGGGTGAAAGACTTGTACGCTTCAGGCGATGTTCTTATGAATTATAACTTTCGACCGGGAATTATAAGAACCCCGACCGAGGTTCATCACAATTTCTGAGTTCGTAAAGAAAATGAACCTTTACTTAAAATATATATATATATAAACGAAAATTCACTCTACGCATTAACATTTAACATAATTAGAACACCATTTCTAAAAAAAACAGCTGTTACCTTCTCCGTGTGATATATATATCCAACGGGAAACAACCCTAAGTGCTTAGATGGATGAAGGATTGACCTTCATGTTAGAACAACGTGGTACAATTTTTCAGAGTACAATGTTCCTTTGGTTGTGTTATCTGAAATTTGGTGAAGCCTTAAAAGTTTCGTAGGTATTTTTTCTCAACATTAAACGTTTAGGTGTATGCATTAATTGAAAGTTGGTTGATTGATGAGATTACAATTTCGGTCGAAAAAGTCGTCAAACCTCACTCGAAAATTGAATGTCAATACTAAACATCAATCCCCGCCAATCGCAATTTCAGTGCATTATTTGAAAAAACTCCGGCCGGAAAATGTTCAACTTCGGGCGAATAATGCTCATAAGGAAACGTTGCAATGAATTCAATATTCAGGGATAATTATATACATT
>NW_019104634.1:517197-529964 GCF_001995035.1 Momordica charantia
CCAAACAAGAAAGAACTACAATGAGGTAACTAGAGAGGGCATGGCGACCCCCGAAACATCTGCCATCAAAAAATGAAAAAGGACCCTAGGAGGCTCATCACAAAAATGCAATCCTAATAGAAGGTTACATGCCTATTTGCTAACCAATCTACACTGAAATTAGCTTCTCTGTAAACATGTTAGATGGAAACATCCCACTGTCTGTCCAATAGCTGAATTATCCTCAAAAGGAAAGGTCTTAGAAGTGCAGTGGGTTGATTGCAATTACGAACCAAATTACACGGACCTCCAAATCAGTTTCAACAAGAAGCTTTCGACATCCCATATCCCAGGCTAACTCAAGACTTGACAGAATCCCCTAGAGCTCTGCTATGATTGTTGTTGTGTGTCCAACGTTTTGTTGGAATCCTCTAATCCAGTTTCCATCAGAATATCGAATAATACCACCTGCCTCTGACACTCCTGGGTTTCCATGAGCTGAACCATCAGTGTTCACTTTCCAATAGTTGCTCGGTGGAGGCTGCCATTGGATGTTAGTCCAGAATCGCGAGCGATTCTTTAAAAGGGGTGCTGCTAACTTCAAGGCTTGGTTGAAGCTATCTGTCATTCTACGAACTGCTGCTGCAGGATCAACTGGACAACTTGAAGAAGGGTCAAAGATTGATTTGTTTCTCCAAGATCAGAGCAACAATTATCCGACCGCCAAGAAATTTGTCAAATGCTTGTGAGGAGGGTTCTTTAGGTTCAATAATAGCCATTGCTGCAAATCACAGTTAAAAAAAATATTAGTAAAATCCGAAGGAACTAATTTTAACCACACCCTACGGGCCATCACATAATCCCTCAGCACATGAATGATTATTTCAGACAAATGGGGACATATAGGACAACTATCCGACTGACTTAAATGTCTTCTGAATCTTTCAAAGTTAGTAAGAAGTCTCTCATACCCCACCAGCCATGAGAAAAAAGCTTATTCTATAGGGGCCTTCCCAACCCCAAATATATCTCCATAAACTATTTTCTCATGTTGGGTAATTTACAGCTATAAGATTCTTATAAGTAACTGAGGTAGAGTAGTTTCCATCTTTTGACCCAATCCAAACAAGAAAATCCTCTAAATTGATTGACACATCTGGAGGTCTGATACTTGCGATAGCCTGCATCACTGAATGGTTAACTTTACCAGCAATATCTTCCCAATTCCACTCTCCCGTTTCTAAAACATAATCTCTAACTGGACGAAGCTTCTCTGGCTCCTGTAGGTCCATATTACCCATAATTTCTATAATACTTTTCCCGTTTCACCAACGATCGAACCAGAATTTCACCAAATAACCATTACCTATGCCACACCCCATCCAACACCTGATCTCGTTCAAAGTCCCAACTATAGTTTTCCAAAGCCAAGAATCTCCTTGTCTTGTAACCAATTTCTCTCAATCCCTCCACCTTTTTTTATATTTACGGACTAGAACTTGGGCCCATAGGTCATTTAGCCTATTTAATAAACTCCAAGCAATCTTCCCTAAGAGAGCCATATTGAATTCTTTGAATTTATGAAGACCAAGGCCCCTTCAAGTTTTGGCTTGGTAACTGAATCCCAGCCAATTAAGTGTATTCTAGACCTCTGAGAAGTGTCCCCTCACAAAAAGTTTCTGCTAAGTTGGTCAAGTTTCTTACATATCGTAATTGTGAACCGAAAGATGTGCATGGAATAAGTTGGGAGTGCTTGAATAACCGATTGTACAAAGGTCATACGACCAGCTAAGGATAAGGAAGCAGCTTCTCAACTACTCAATTGCAGACTTAATTTATTTATTATCTCTTGGAGGGTCGAGGCTCGAAGCCTCCCGTGGACAATTGGGATTCCTAAATATTTCCCTATATTAGAAGTAGTTCTAAACCCACCCACCCCAGCAATCTGATGCTTTTCATCGTGAGACACATTCTTAGAGAAATAAATGGTAGTCTTGGAATTATTTACTTTTTGGCCTGAGGCCTCACAAAATCTGCCCACAACTGCCTTAATAACTTCAATTTGGTCCAAATTTGCTTCTGCAAAAAGTAGAAGATCATCCGCAAACATTAAGTGAGACATAGTCGGGCCATGCGACCCAACGCATATAGGCTTCCACCTACCATCTCTAACTGAATCTTCAATACAGTGGGAAAGTCTTTCTAAGCAAAGAATGAAAAGATAGGGGGATAAGGGACAGCCTTACCAGGCACCCCTCCTCATTCTGGAAACGAAAGTGGGCTGCCCATTCCATAGGATTTGCATTTTTGCCGAACTAACACAGTCCAAAATAATATTGATCAGTTTCCTTGGGATACAAACCAATTCAAGAGTTTCGTCCAGAAAATCCCAGGCAATTCTATCATATGCTTTCTCTAGATCAACTTTGACTAACATGAATTTCCTAGATCTCTTTAATTTGTCCATCGAGTGGATTAGCTCTTGCGCAATAATTATGTTATCATGTATATGCTTACCTGGAACGAAGCTCGCTTGGTTAGGAGAAACAATCGACCCTAGATACTCTCGCAGCCTTAGGGCAATCATCTTAATAACAAGTTTGTAAGAAACATTACATAAACTAATAGGTCTAAATTGGACTATATATTCATGATGTTCTACTTTAGGAATGAGAACTAAGAATGTGTTATTCGCTTATTCTATTGAATTACTTTTTTCCAAAATATCCTTTACAAAAGTAACCACTGAGGGTGCAACAATCTACCAATTTTGTTTGTAAAAGACACCCTGAAAGCCGTCCGCAATAGGAGCCTTAAAAGCACCCATGACAAATAAGGCTGAGCGAACTTCTTCCAAAGAAACCTCCTTAATCAGACTTCCAAAGGCTTCTGTTGGAATGGGTGGAAAGGTAGTATTCGAAAACAGTTTTTCACCCACATATGAGCTACCATATAGATTTTGAAAATGCTCAACTGCCAAATCCTTCAGAGCTGAATCCTCCGTTATCCAATTGTTGTTAGAATCTTTTAAGGATTCAATACGAATCCTCTTACGGGAAATTATAGGCTTAGTGTGGAAAAACTTCGTGTTTCGATCCCCAAACCTCACCCAATCACAGCTAGCTTTTTGAAACCAAGTGATTTCTTCTTGCAAAAGGATATTATCTAGCTCTTTAGATAGTTCTAACTCTAGGTTTGAGAGGAACAGATTACAATTTTGTGGGATTTTACGTTGAATACCAGCTAGTCGGGCCAAAATTTCCTTCTTTCGTCTAGAGATGCTTTGAAAAATTTCCTTATTCCATTGAGTGAGTCTCTCTTTAGCAATATCTAACCCTGATGTGAGAGGTTCTGTTTTGGGCTAAATTTCTTCCAGAAATGAGGGAAACAACTTATGTGTTAGCCATGCTGCCATAAACCTAAATGGTTTTTTATTACAAGTTCTAGAACTAAACCCAGCCGTGTCCTATAAGATAGGATGATGGTCAGATTTGACCCTAGGTAATACTCTAATGGATGAATCTGTATAAGCTAATTGCCATTCCGCATTTGCCAAGCCTCTGTCCAGCCTTTCAAAGATTATAGAAAAGCCTTGTAACATTGGCCCCCTCCAAGTAAATTTAGGACCCATACTACCAAGGTCCATTAGATGACATTTGTTCAACATATTCACAAACAGGATGGCTAAACTTGGGTTAAAAGGGGCATCCCCGATTTTTCCTCGCTTACTAGGATCTCATTAAAATCTCCTAATACAGCTAAGGCTCAGAAATTTCAAAAGCTATTGATTCGAAAAACAGCCATAGCTCTCTTCTTGTGGCTCTCTGTGGGCTCCCATATATAGCGGTAAAAACACCAGAAAACGTGCCTGGCGTAATTTTAAAATGAAAAGCTTGGTTATGTCTTTTTAACTCAATAAGTGATACACGATTAGCTTGCCACATTACCCATATGCCCCCCTTAAATCTCAATGCTGCAATACGGATAAACGAAAATCTAGGAAATCTACCACAAACTCTATCAGCCACATTATTACTTATTTTAGGTTCTAAGATAACTAGCACATCCGGATTACAGGCATGGATCATACAGATTTAAAACAGAGACTGTCAGCCCCCCTACAATTCTATGATAAAAAAATCATTAAGATAATGAGAGTTTAGAGTGACTTCCCTGTAGGGAAAACCCGTGCTGAAGAAGTCTCCGGACCTTGTTCCCTTGGAGCAACCTCTAAAGCCTGATTTGCATCGTCATCTATCTGGGTCCTTACAACTGAGAAAGCCCTCATATTCAAGTTCTGATCCTGAAAGGGTACGCTCTTCTCACTCAGTCTTACTTGTTGAGGCCTCCAGGATTCGGACAACCCTTTGCAATGAGTTGGTGAATCTGGGTCAAAATCATCCTCCTGGTCTGAAACCATGTCCCCAGGGTCAAAATATTGGTCCATCCAACAAGGTTTCCTTATTCTACTAGTGTCTTGAAACTCATAAGGTCCCAGATAATCGAAAGGAAATCCTGAAAAATTTGCCCCTGGCCCAAACAGGAAATTCTTATTTATAAACCTCCATGAATCTTGATCCCAAACTTTCCTCGCGCTCTCATCTGACTTGAATTGCTTAGACTTTGCAAGATCATTTTCCTCATATGCAACATTCAATGGGTCCACGATGTCCATGTGCATTACATCTGGATCCTGATTAGCCTTCCCTTTAAGGAACCTATTTTTTGTTAGGACAGAATCTTTACCTGGCCTTGTGCGCATCAATCTTCCGCCACCCTTTCTCTTTGAATGATCCACCAACATCCATGGTCCATGTCCGGGTGAAGAATTTAGGTGGGGATCCAAAACCGGCTTTAGGGGCAGTTGTGGAATCTCAGGGATATTCGTTCCCTTTGGATCCAACTGAACTCCTCCATCGGGGCTGCTGAATCAGATGAATTTTCGTTAACCCCTGTTTTAGTGTTGCGTCTCAAGGGACAGTCCTCTAATTTGTGCCCGTACACCCCACAGTTGAAGCAAACTAAATGTATCCCTTCATACTGAATTCCGTACCTTTCCCCTAAAATTATGAAATCTGGTCTAAGCTTCTTTGTTAGATCCACCCCCACGCATATTCTCGCAAAGTGGCCCGTATCCCTGGATTGAGTCTTGAAATGGACTTTCAGGGTCTTGCATATGAAATCCCCTATACCCTTCATCCCAACCTCATTGTAAAGTTCCATCAGGCAGTCAGGAATACGCACCCATAAAGCAGGCCTATCAATTGTCGTTGTTGAAGGCCTGTACTTGGGAGACCAGCTTCGAACCGCCAGGTAATGGTCTAAAATCTTCCAAGGCCCCTACATAAGAACCCTGTTTCGATTCTCTTTCAACTCCAGGCGTGCAATAAAAAATTCATTGCTAAGGCTAATTAACTTGAATTCACCTTTTGGTGTCCAAGCACTTTGATAATTAGGGCTGATCTCCACGGAGCCCTAAAATTCTTCCACTGATCTTTTGAGAATTTCACATCGTCTGAGAGGTACGATTTGATCTCATCATCACTGAGATATTCTTCTTCCAAGGGAGCATCTGCGTCCATCTCGAAATTAACAACTGAATCTCCCAAAACCATTTCTGGATACGAAAATTACCGCTTTCCACCATCTGGTAAAATCCCAGGACAATCTTTCGAGGAGTTCTCTTGATTATCTTTACCTACCCGAGGCCTGATCTGGGCCCTTCTAGCTTTCTTGATACTGCAATTAAGCTGGTCTTGCTCTTCGACAGAGAGAGGATTCTCATTCATTTTCTCACACCGTGAGAAAAAATTTATATACCTAATTTATTTGATTTCGATCTGTTCTCGATGAAGGGGTCTTGAATATGTAGAAGGGGAACTTTGGAGAGAGAGATTTCACGAGATTTTTGAGCAAAATATTTAAAATTATCAATTTTTGTTAGAAGAGGTACCTAGCGCCCCTAATTTTCGAAACATAAGAAAGCCAAACCTAAACTTGTTTTTAATTAATCCATGATTCATTTAAGTTTTGGGAGATCCAGTTACTCTTATTTAGTGATAAAACGAGAATAGGGGATTTTTAAAATTCAATGTCATTAAATATAATTCCTTTTTAGGTCGAACAACTCTTTTTAACCCCTCCTTAATTAAAACCCTGATCTACTTTCTAAATTAAGGCAGCCCTTGTTCTCCTTATACGAAGACAACATGCCTCCTATGTTGGACTAGCTCAATCTGGAGGCTCCATCTATTGGTATAACGAGGAAACTCATATCTTATGAAGAAAAGGATTTTCACACTACTACAGATTCCTACAATGAGTAAGATATTGCTTTCTTATGACCATATATTGTTTTTTTCTATAAAGATTAGGATATTTGGCTTCCTATAAATAGAGTCATTTTGTTAAGGTTTATTTGTATAGAATCCAAATAAAAGAAACTCGGGTGGTTGTGGGCAGTGTGTGAAAAGAAGTCTGTATCATGTGGGTTTATAAGGGTAAATATCTGGGGGAGATATTTGAGTACTTTGTATCCAAAAAGAAGTCTGTATCATGTGGGTTTAGAAGGATAAATATGTGGGGGAGGTATTTGAGTGCTTTGTATCCAACCTCATATTATAGTGGAACCCGCATCTGAGCGGAAGACTGGACGTAGCCCATAAATTGTTGGGTGAATCACTATAAATTTTTGTGTCGTTTATTGCTTTCCCTATCTTTCTCTTATGTTGTGTGACTGACTTAGATAACTATAGATGATTGTGGAAGGGGAAATTATTTGGAGGCCTTAATTTCCCAACACCATCTTCCTCTAGTCCACGAATTTTTCTCCTAATAATGATGCATTCAGTACCAATCAAGTTGATTCGTTGGCCTAAAGGAAGTTTCATTCTTTCTAGTTTTCGTTATATTTTAGTCTTTTTGGTACATTCATGCGTGAATTGTTTTTTTTAGTTTTTTTATGTTTGACATGCCTTTTTCAATAATGTTTTAAATTTCTACAATGGAACTTCTATGGCATAAATTATGCCTTGTACCCACACTTAACTAAAGTTTTTTATTCTTAAAGTTTCACATGCTTATTCTTTTTGTTAAAGACAACGGTACCCCTAGCTTGTACCCGAGTATCTCCACAATGGTATGATATTATATGCTTTGGACATAATTCTCACGACTTTGCTTTTGGTTCCACCCAAAAAGCCTCATACTAATTGAGATAATTGTCATTTCTTATATACCATGGATCACTTATTTCTCTATCCAATGTAGGACTTTGTTTTCACTTCTTACAAACTCAACAATCCTCCCCTCGAATAAAGTGTCACTTGTATATTGCATCGAATAGTCATGCACTCTACTCCCAGTTGGGAACGAAATCTAGCTTCTATTTGGCACATCTAGATTAAGCACTCGCTACAAGGACCGCATTGGGGAACACCCTCAATCTTCTCCTCTCGAACAAAGATGCCTCACTCTTTCTATCAGTCTATCCGACTGTGATAGGCTTCGTATCAATCTTCTACTTGATAGGGCATATGTCTTGCTCGTCACCCAAGCACGGAGCATGTCATTGCTTCCCACTACGAGCACTTTTTATCCAATCTAGAGATTTATCTACAAGTTCTGTAATGACTATTAGGCTCACCCATCACTCGTGTTCGACCCCTGAGGATTCCTCTCCCACACAGCTAGGTTTTCATGACTCTGATACCACTTGTTAAGGACAACGGTACCCCTCGTACCTCCAGTATCTCCACAATTGTATGATATTATCCGCTTTGGGCATAACCCTCATGGTTTTGCTTTTGATTCCACCCAAAATGCCTCATACCAATGAAGATAATTGTCCTTCCATATATATCATGGATCACCCATTTCCCTAGCCAATGTAGGACTTTGTTTGCACTCATTACAAACCCAACAATATACAAAATTAAACAAAAGAAGGAATGAAGTCATGGACGAATTATTCTTATTTTGTTTGACCTAATTTTCTTATATATATGTGCGTGTGGCCGTGAAAAAATGCAGCAACCGTCAGAATTTTAGGGGCCGCCGAATTGGGGTTTTTTGGCAGCAGTTTTTCGTGGCAATGGCTTGGGTTTGTTGGTAGCAGATTGGGAGATCAAGATCATATTATTCGGGGTAAATTGTATCTTGATTATTGTGAGTTTTTCATTCATGTTCCTAAGTATTAATTGTGTTAAAATACTTAGAAGATAAGGGGCTTTTGTTGGGACCTGTACAGGATATTTTCGGGGAGTGTTTTGTATTTCAATCCTTAAACAATTATTAGTGAATTACCCACATTTGAGTGGAAGAATGGACGTAGCCCTTAGTAGTGAACCAGTATGATTTGTTGTCTCGTTATTCTTGTGATTTTACAGTTTTCTATTTGCATATTTTTTGTTGCGTTTGGATATTTATGTGAAATGGAAAATTATATAGGACCGTTAATTTCCCAACACTTTTTAAGCATCGTTTTGCCTTCCTTCGTACATTACTACAATTGAGGTTTTTCCCAATGAAAAAACCGTCGGAAAAAGCCTAAAAACGTGAAGCTATTCCAACGCTTTTTTTCATTGGGAAAAACATCGGAAAAAGATCATCGAGAGAGCCCTCTCCCGACAAAAAGTTTAGAAATTGTTGGGACCTTTCCCGACATTTTCCAAAACGTCAAGAAAGCACCCATCTTTTTCTCGATGCATACTAAAACATCGGGACCTTTCCCAACGTTTTGAGAAAACGTCGAGAAAGCACCCTTTTCTCAACGTTTTCTCAAAACGTTGGGAAATGTCCCAATGTTTTAGTACGCATCGAGAAAAAGATGCTTTCACGATGATTTATGAATCATTGAGAAAGCAGCTCCCCTTTCCCGACATCAGTAAAACGTTGGGAAAGGTACGTTTCCCTGGATCTTTTTTTCATAAACATCGTTAATTTTTCCTACATCTATATATAAACGCTGGTTTATCAAGAATACGCAAGAAAAGCACTTCGGATTGTTGATTCATCGCCAGAGATGGCTTAGAACCAATAGTTCATTATCTAATGGATTTTTCCGTTCTAATACTCCATCCGAGAGTTATCAGTATTTATCAAATCTGTTCCTATCTAACGGAACGCTATTGGATCAAATGACAAAGACATTGTTGAGAAAAAGATGGCTTTTCCCGGATGAAATGAAAATTGGATTCATGTAACAAGAGAAAGGTTTCACATTCCTTAGCCGGAAAAATATGTGGCCATGAAATAGGGATAAAAATTAACGATGTTTATGAAAAAAAGATCCAGGGAAACGTACCTTTCCCAACACAATTTTTATATGTAATATGGTACCTAAAATTTTAATATTCAATACTTAAGGATGCATTACACAAGAAAATCTAACTATTACAAAAAAAAAACAAAAAACAAAAAACAAAAAACAAAAACAAAAACGTCCCAAACATGTCCTCATTAAACACAAAATGTTGGTAAGGAAAAAAAACCATGTCCCATAAAAAAGACCCCATAAAATTAGTCCATTACAATTGTTTTCTTATGTAGAAAGTAGAAAAATATAAATAACATAAAATTAGTGCTATTGAAAGGTTCGATATTTTTCTACGTAAGAATATTTTTAAAATTAGTTCTCAACAGTATTGCACCTACAAGCATGTAAAAGACCTATAAACGCTACTTTTTACGCTACTTTTTCATAATTTTACATTTACATAGGTAAACAAAAAGGATTATAACATACACAATATTCTTCAAGCATATTCCTAAAATCATATCCAAAATATGGGTATAGGGTATATTTCCCAACAAAATATACACTACAATGCTTATCCCGACGAAATATAACTGCATCAGAATAAGTGGCGACGAATTTTATTTCCATTGCCATAACTACCTTTCTCCCCATGATTCATTTTTTGCCCGAAAAACATGATTTTCTTGTAGTGGTATGTCATGTTGATGATGATCTTTAAAGGATACATGAATTTTGTGTTATGTTTTATGACTAAGTCATGAGCCATATGTCTTGGTTTTATGATAAACATTTTCTTTTTCATCTTTTTGGACTCTAGCCATAAACTTTTCATCTTTAAATGAGGAGTACTTGAGCTAGTTGTTAAAGTCATTTACATTTATGCAACAATCTTTTCCCAATGAGAAAAATGTCTCTCTTTTAGGTTGGGGGACCATTGTGTTTTGCTTTAAAGAAAGAAATGTTATTTCTTATTTTTAAAGTTCATGTCACGCAATTAACTTTTGCGATAAAAGAGTATTTTTAAAAAATATGCATAAAAAAGAGCCATTGCACCAAAAATAAAGTAATTGCAAAAAGAAGAAAATAGCTCGTAGAAAAAGAGTCTTCTTTACTTGAGAGAAAATAAGAGTGGGAAAAGGACCAAATAAGTAAGGAGAAAGAAAAGAGTGGTAAGATAATGCAGAGAAAAGACAATGCATTTATTTATTTTTCTCGAGTTCCACTACAGACACTCGTTTTAGCATCGTTAAGCGGCAAATTAAGTTTTTTCTTGAGAACGAGCAAGTGTTAAGCTTGCGGATGTGATTATATTATTATATTATTTACTTTTCAGCCTTTTTTTTTACTTGGAAATGGTTCTTTATTGCTTGCTTTTATGTCAAAATGATGTTTTATTCATGCATTATGTTTTATTATGGTTTAAACATGTAAATATTAAGTTTTGGTAAAAGTTAAAGTTCGAAATATATAGCGAAAAGTAAACTTTTTATTCAAAAGATAAAAGTAAAGCACCGGGCGCCTACCCATACTACTGATTTTGCCCTTAGTGAAATGCAAGTTTTAAAACGTTTTGATGAGCTCTCAACTACTCAATCAACTTCAAGCGGTCTATACATTCCAGCATTCTCTCCACTCAATCAGTCATCATTGATCACTTTTTAGAGCATTTTAAAGTTTCTTCCTGAGCATATCTTATTTCTACTTTAGTTTTTAGACTTTTTATTCATTTAAAAGTCAGTTCCTTTACATTTTGTTTAGTTTTTAGCAAATTTCAAGCATTAGATTTCTTTACTTGTCATTTGCAACGTTATTTTTAAAATTCCACTAACATTCTTGTTTATGCAGGAGTTTGCACAACGGTTTTTTACGAACCGAGCTCGAACTCGGTCTCCGGTCTCGACCTGAACACCTAGAGTGGACCTGCACAAGAGGGTAAAACACTCCGACGCTCAAGTCAGTATAGGTCGGACTCTGTATTTAGTTCGAGGTGAAATTCGATACCTGAGCGTGAAATGAGTCCCTCTATTTATAGGTGGCGGATCCGACAGTACTCACGACCGGCGGTTATATGTCTTTTCTCATGTCGAACCTGTCGGGTTCCGAGCAGATCGAACCCCAACCAGGTCGAACCTTGGCGTCTATACTTAGTCTTTTTTCGATGGGCGATCTTGGTCTCCTCGGCAGGGCCGAGGTGGATCTGGGTAATTCCTTTTATTTAATTCTTCAAGCACCAATAAGTGTCCTCCACGTGTCCTAGGTATTTTTACCCCCAAACAATTCTTTCTCTTCATCTTGTTTTCTTCTTGTTACAATTTAAAGGAATCTTGGAATTATACATCTTTGTGGAATAGAACGAGTTTTTTCTTCTTTAATTTCGAAAGAGACGGATAAAGTTCATTCGAATTAACAACGTTCTTATTTCTACAGCTTGTTCCTCATTTCCCTTCCCTTCGATTATGTCTTCAATTTAAAACTTAACACAATTATGTTTTTATTCTACAATTCTAAGCTAAATTCTCGTTTCATAACTCGGTTATGGAAAATTAACCAACTCTTTAAAAATGGGACATCAAAGGAAAAATGTATTTTTCACACCTTTTCATCACTTAAGTTGTCTTTAAAAGTTAATGAATTAATTTGACAAATTCATCACCCTGATCAATGCAACATTGTCATCGACGACTCTTTCTTATGTTGTTGGCTCAAAGTCGTCAAAGGAGTTGTGGATTTCGATTGAAACTTGCTACTCATAAAGTATTAGGTCACACATACTCGATATGAAATTAGAGCTTCATTCAATCAAGAAGAAAGGTACCGAATCCATTGATTCATATATACAGCGAAAAGTGTTGGGATAAACACTTAAATTTATGGACCAGTTATCCCCTCTTGTGTGAACCTAGTAGGAAATAGCAAGTAAAAATGATAATCCAAACAAGCACAGGACACAAGCAATTTTAACGTGGAAAAACCCCCTCAATTTGAGGAGTAAAAAACCACGGACCAAAGTCAAAATCTCCACTATAATCAATAATAGGTACACCAAGTTCTCCCTAGCAACAACTAGAGGCATATACAATAATAATATCTCGAGACAATAAATCTCGGCAAACAAAAGGAATAAACTGGGGAAGAAAATTAGAAAGATCTCACTTAGAAAGTGACACCAACTACCCACTTTATCTAACTGTAGGTAGCTCCAAAAGAAATCTCCACCGTCCAGATTGAAGACTCTTGTGTTACAAACACGCTGTCAAAATTTCACCTCGATCAGACCACGGATTGACCTCCAATCGTGCAAAAACGTCACTGTACGGAATTGAATTTCTTTTCCTTTTTCTTTTCTGTTTTCTCTCCTCGATTTACGTGCATAGACTTTCCCTCTCTCTCCTTAATTGTGTTTTTACCGGCTGCACCTTATATATATATATATATATATAACCCTAAAACATTAATGGCCCATGTGGGCCTTAAAGTTGGGCTTTTCACACAATGTGAAAAATACCCAACAAATCTCCCCCTTTTTCAC
>NW_019104635.1:10817-21648 GCF_001995035.1 Momordica charantia
ACCCCAGTCTTCTCTCGCTTTGTTAGATATTCTCTTCTCCCCATAATAATAGCCCCCACTCTCAATGTAGAAGGCAATAAGTGTGAGCAAAATGATAAGGCTTCTATATTGAGAGTACTTGGCACTTGGTCGTTTCATGAATGACTATTTTTGTGGAATAGCACTCATACCCTTTTGTCGCTATTAGTTGTTGTTTCTCGGGCTGGCTTTCTTAGCCCTCATACTCTTGTCATAGTTGGTTGTAGTCAAGTCTCTTGGACTCTGCCGTACAGTTAGTTTTAACTATTTAGGTTTTTGCCTTGAGATTTAACTTTTAGTGGGCTAGTTGTACCACCCTTGGGTTTCTAACCTGTTTGGCTTTTGCCCATAGTTTTATACCTCAGGGTTTACTCTTGGGTTTCTAACCTATTTGGCTTTTGCCATTGTTTTTATACCCTGAGTTTAGCCGGCGCCCTCAGGTTTTTAACCTTTTTGGCAGATGCCAGTTTTTTACCTTGATTTTAATCAATACTCTTGGGTTTCTAACCTACTTTGACTTTTACCAAATGGTTTTATACCATGGGTTTCGTTGATTGGTTTAACTTGCCTGCTTTCTATTTCGACCTTGTTGGGCATGTACGCATACCTTTTTCAGCACCTTTGAGATTCTCTTATTCCCAGTTTCACTGACTAGCTTTTAGCTTATCAGCCTGCTTCTAGGTCTGTCTCAGTTCGAGTTCCTTTACCATTGTTACTCATCTTGCCCCCACTTGAAGAGGTTTCGTTTAAGGTATAAAACAAAAAATTTCTCAACTATAAAGTATATGAAATAATTAAATATTTAAACTAAAACATCACACAGTAGAATAAAATATTACTAGAAAATCGATCAAACATCAAATAAACAACATGCTTAGATTTTTATTTAACGATTCATCACCTTCGAGCATTGTTGTTCTTTTTTATGTCGCTTTCTTTTATCCCCAATTTGGGATTTATTTAGTCAATTTAGATACATCTTCGTTAGTCGAAACGTTTACCTTTCTCATGATTTGTGAATCAATCGTGGTAGGTCCTACTCCACTTGTGGTTCGCTCGAATCCCGATGGAAGAGGCAATATCTTCCTTTAGTTTCTTGTGAGATGGCGTCTCCATCCTTTAGGGCAATCTGGGTAGCTTCTTGTCTTTTATCAAACGTTGGAGGGATCGATTCTAATTCTTTAGCAGACTTTCCTCTATCTAAGGTGGGTGACTTCATGCGATGACCAGGGCTCGGGTCGACTTTGTCATCGTTATCGATTGAGTCCTTATCTGCCGGGAGCACAACACTAGTTGCATGATATAATCTCACCGCATGAGACGTTATCATCCCGTTGGCGCTTATGTGGTTTTCCACCGGGGAGGTCGGACTATTGGTGTGACTTCTCACTTCACCACCAAAGCCTTGCACTCACTCTCGATGATCTGACTAGGGCTCTGGGCATGTTGTTCTTTTTGCCCTAAGACTTGCGTTTTCGTCTCACTTGAAATTTCTTCGGGTAAGACCCGTTCTCGGTTCATCCTTTTCTTCGGATGGGTCGGCTTATCTCCTCCAAGATCTGTCTTAGAACTTGTTACTTTGTTTGTTCTAAGTCATGCCTCAAACTTATCGACTTGCTTTACTTTAGGTCTCCTCAGATTCGAATAGTTCTCGGCTAACTCGTCTTCCTCTTCGAATGGTCTACTTATCTCGTCCAAGATCTATTGTCACTTCGTTTGTCCTGGGCCTCGCCTCAGAACCTGTCGACTTGCTTTACCCAAGAAAATTGTGGTCTGCCTCCAAAACCTATGTCGATTCGTCTCTCTTGAGATCTCCTTGGATCTGAGCAATTCTTGGCCAATTTGTCGTCAATTATCTTGACTTTTAGATTTTTGTCGTCCCCGCAGACGACGCCAATTGTTGATGTAGAAATTTGGCTCCTTGGGATTTCTCTAAATTTGTACCAATCTTCTAGATGTGAAAGGAATCGACGTGACCTGCAAAACGAAATAACCCTAAGACCTGTGTGGCTCCTACCACACGGGCTCCGATGCTTAAATTAGTATCGAAATATTCGAGTGTAAAGAGTAGGGTATTTGGGCGTACCTCTAGGGTTTGGCTTACCCTTCTATTTATAGAAGCCTAATCCCTTTAGGAATTACCAAAGTTGAATCATGATCCCTCTATGAATTGTAGAATTCGAATCTTAATACATCTAGAAAATCTAGTTATCTTGGTCAACATATCTTGTTATGGACCTATCGTCCGATCAAGAGTCGAGACGCAATGGATTCGACATGCATCGCGGTCGAGTCGGGTCTTCAAGAGTTCTTGGTCGGGAGGTCAAGAACTCCTTGGCGTCGAGAAGGTCTCGATGTGGCCGAGAGGGCTGGCTTGGGTTGTCGACCACCGACCCTCTTTCTAGTTCGTGCCTTCTCTTGGCTCTCCCTCAGTCTCCTCTCGCTTCGTTGGATCTTCTCTTTCTCCCTATAACAAAAACGACAAAACTTGCCCTTGAAGCACTTCTTTGGGTCACCTCTCAATTTGCTTGGCCTTGTGAGCAAATTCTTCATGCCACTATCCTCAATGTTCGTGAGAATAATTGAGATTGGAATGGTGATTGGACTGTACCTCTCGTAAGATCAACCTCTACTAGTTCTGAAGTCGAAACGCCTATTGTCAGATCGACCTTGTGAGGAAAAAGGTGTGGGGCCCTTGTATCTTGACTTAAAGGGCGCATTATTCTTATTAGAACGGTTCAACTTCAGGTTCGATCTCTATTTTGTCTGATCGATGTTTGTTTTGAGCAATTGCTGCCCATTAATAACTTTCTTGGCCTTGTGAAGGACCTTGGTGAACGATTGAATGGGTTTTTCCCAAAACTTGACAGTTAAGGACGGGTTAGTAAGACCTGAGAGAAAGTATGACATGGCAAAGTTGTTAGAGTAGTGTGACAATTTGAGTTGTTCCTTCTTTAATATGGTCACATACTCTAGTCTCATTTCTTCTTTGGTAGATTGTGTCGAGGTGACACACTAGTTTCTTTAGGTAGTGCGTGAGGAAAATTGACTGATAAAAATCTTCTTCAGTAGGTTGTAGGTCAAAATTGACCTTGCAGGCAACTTCATGTATCATAGTCGAGCATTTCCAACTAGCGCGATTTGGAAAGCTCGGCATATGGCGTCAGTCAATCCTTGAAAGTCCATGAGCCCTTCAAAGACTTCCATATAATCCATCGGGTCGCTCAACTCGTCATTAGGGGTGATCATCGATTGGTCGGGGTTGGTTTTTAGCCAATCACGACGCTGAAAACCGCCTAGTCGGTTTCCCATCATGAAAACTTATTTCTATGTCATGTCATCTTGCGCTGACCGACCGACTAGTCAGTTTGATTGGTCAATTTCGTCGGGTTTAAAACAATCTTCTATTTGGTGGAGGATGCTAGTGTGGAAGCAAAGAAGAAGAAAAAAAGGGAGAAATCAGCGATAAAGGAAGAAGAGAAGAATGAAGAAGAATATAAGGGACAATGGGGTGGGGCGAGGTGAGAGATGAAATGAGAGAAAAAAAAAAGTGGGAATGAAAAGAGTAGAAAATAAATGGAATGGGATAAATGGAGAAGATAACAAAGAAAAAATAAAATAATGAAAAAAAGTTACCTTGAAAACTAGTTAATCAATGTCGTTGCAGTACAATTGCAGCAGCACGCCGCTTGGGTAGCCCGCATTTAATGTGGTCTGCCCCTTATTTTAATTTTTGTATAAATTAAACATAATTAGTCAATTGGGTCGGTCGGAAATCATTTTTCCGACCCAATTGACGGATCAAAAATCAATTTTGGAAATTAAAAACCAATTCCGATCGATTTTTCCATCAAACCAACCGATCAAAGTCGGTTCAATTGATTTTGCAAAGTTATTTGCTAACCCATGCTCGTCGTAAGCCTTCATAGTCGACGTCTGGAATTTGCTCGGGATAGGAGCATCCAAAGATTTCTTGTACAAATGGTGACTCACTAGACTCGCCATCATCGAGAGCATTATTAGAAATGCTTTCCTATTTGTGCTTCACTGCTTCGACTTGGATGAGAATTTGCTTTGCTAGAGGTTGAACTCTTCTCTTGTAATCCGACCATGTAGTTCTAGCTAGACTAAACTTGGATTGAGCCTTGTTGTCCATCTTGTTCCGAATGTCTTCTTGAGACATTGTTCCACTTACGCAATTGAGTGCTCACCACCTCCCGCCTTGTCATAGATATTTGCGTAGGTCACCATCTTGACGGCATATGTTATCGTCATGTCTTAGGTGAACTCAACGACCATGGCTTTCCCCCGGCAGGAGTTATTGTCCATGTCCTCTGACTAACATATGTGATTATTGTCACTATTTACTTTACTCTCAAGGAGAGGAGGATCTTCAATATTCCTAAGCTACCGACCTTGAGAGTCGATTGGACTCGACTTAGTAGTAAGAGTTGTTGTTCAATTATTTCATGGCCTGTAGACAGGCGCGCATTTCATCCAGCTCTACCTGCAGACTATAAGCACGCTTTATCTACCTAGAGGGTAATCTTCCCCCAACCTTCTTAGTATTCCCCCACATCCCCAGTTGAAGCATGCAAGCTGGCGAACTGAAACTAATGGAAGCTTAGTGCAAGAAAATATGCGTAGCTAATTTTCCACCGGTTGAATTAGTGTCGCATCGTTGGCTGCCTTGGAGGTCCTCTCGTTGCGGCACCAAGGTTGCTAGAATCGGTTGATATGGTGTGAGTCATAGCTTGATTTGGTAGGAATGACTTGAATGTCATTTCTTACCGACAGCGCCAATTGTTTGTGCAACAAATGTCGATCAAGGTCGACATGGTCAAGGTATACTAACTAGGACAGCTTAGATATTTGGAATGAATTGGGAGGCTGCTTAGCAAGGAAGGACCTATACCAAGGAACAAATACTTCGACGCTCAAATCAATTTAGTTATTTCTTAGTAAGGAGACCGAGCTAGAATGTGTACCCGATAAAGAGTGAAGTGCCCTATTTATAGGTTTGAATATTCGACTGGGAATCCGACTGACAGTTGGGGGTGTCAGGCTGAATGTTAGCCTGTCAAGCACGCACAATCTAGGTAGGAGACTTTCGTCCAGTTACAATGTCTTCTTGTCCAGTATCTAGCTAAGTGTTGTTGGTCGTTCCTATAGATGAATGAACATTAAGGATAAACCTGCTAGTCTGTCCACTCTTTGTCCTTCATGTGGCAATGTCAATAAACGACTCCAACATATGAAATCAAATTAGTAAAATAATTTTATCTCGGGGTTGAAAAGTTTAATTTATAAGGAAAGGTTAATCTTCCAGCCATATTCCATTCATAAAAATTTTATCGATAATATGTATAGTTTAAGAGGTGGGTATGTGTCCTTGTTTTGTAAATATATAAATATATAAGACGTATATGCATGAGCTAATAAACTAGAAGGTTTAAACGATCCTTTTTAAGTCAACTTTTTCCGTTCTGTAGTAATTATTTCGTTAAAAAATATATTTGTTCACTATACTTCCACTAAAATAACAATTTATACTCTTTTATAAAAAATAAAAAAAACAATTTATACCCTAAATTTAAACTTAGTATGTAATAAAAAAAATTTCTATAATTTAAATTTTATAACAATTTAGTCCCTACCGTGAAAAATATCATCAAAATTAAGGATCAATTTTCGTCATATATTAGTTTTTGTAATTTATAAACAAATTTGTCTCTTTATCAATCTACATATATACAAAACATAACAAAAAATTTTACAATGTGAACAAAATCGTTAAAAACTTAAATTATAAGGACTAAACTATTACATACTAAAATCTAAAAACTGAATTGTTAACAATACAAAAACTAAATCATTATAAACATTTAAGAACTAAATCCTTACTTTAACAGAAGTACAGAGACTAAATATATTTTTTGACCTAATTATTTTTATTATTTTTATTATTCTTATTTATTATTGACATGACATTAAAAATTTTAAAATAAATCATCTGTCTCCGCCTTTCCCAACCGGTTAAAACAAACAACATAATAAACATAAAGTATTTACAATTAAGACCCCTAACCATCCTGCATAAAAAATAGACGTCAGTCCATCATTGATGACAACCTGACCACATCGACTATGTTGTTTCGGTCTCCTAACGAAGTCATAATGTTATAGCATTTCGTAAAAGTAGTTTGTTAAAGAGTAGAGTCGAGTCTACAGGCTTGATACAACGAAGAAAACCACAAATGCATTTGAGACCGATCTTTTCAGTGGCCGTTTTCAAGGATGCAACACTTTTTCGGTCAAGTAAAGAAAATATAATAGATTCAAGAGAATTTCGAGATAAAAAAGGAGACCAAATCCAGTAGGAGGTTGAATAGGATTATATCTACTCTTATGTTCCCTGGAGACTAAACATTACATGTTCCAGATTGATGAAAAAATATCTTAATCGAACACGGCTCAAAGGATCACTACACAGATAAGTGTCTAATCAAAAACCAAATTGATTTTTTACCATCCATATTAGAAGTTCAACAACTCTACTGCAACCACAATTCTACTGCAACCTAAAATAAATAGGTGAACTTGAAGCACATAATACTAACATGACCTATTTTGTAATATTTATAGAAATGACTTTGAATTGAAGTTCCTGTTGTCAAAGCACTTGGAAACCTCAATTCAGATTGGAAGAGCAATAAATAGACTAGCCAAAAGACCCGTAAAACGGGTTCGCTATTCTTCTACAGATTCCATTATCAGATCAATCTGGAAACAGATCAGAGACACCAGCTGCATCAAAGACAAAATAACAGCCTAATCAATAGATTTAGACAAATATATACCGAGTCACTAGATCACGATGCAAGCAGCATCTAACCGCAAGCAGCACCTAAATGCATCGCCCTGCGTTCCATGTCTAAACAGGAATGGGACAAAAGCATCATATAACCGCAAAATCAGTATTAGCCAACCACTTTTCCCCTGGTCTATAAAACAAAGCAGCGCAAGAACTCGAGCTTCAGCTTTTAAACATGGAATACTTCTTGTTTTTTCTCGGCTATCATTTGGCCTTAGAATGACAATCTAACTCCTCAGTGCATAACAATAGTTAAGCCAGTACTTCACATAATTTCCCCATCTCCATGCATCTTCCTATCCCGTGTGTACAATGATAGTATCAAATAAGCCGAAAAAACTGCACTTTCGTTTGATTCCGGCACTGCTTCGGAGGTATACAGGGGAGGAAGGCATGATAAATACTTGCTGGAGATGCAATGGATGTCTCCCTTTATGACAATCATTTAAATAACTCTGGGAAAGACCACATTATGAATCTTGCAAAAAAGTCAGATTCTAAAAACTCGATGTGAGCCGCTCGTCCGATAATGGTGTTCAAATTTTTGCCATAAGCAGAGGTGTCAAAATTCACATCACAACGCATGAACACTCTTTGATCAAGGGAAGAGGCCCGTATTTGGTCCAGACAATCATTCAGCATATCCAGGAATAACTTCCCTTTTTTTGAGTTGTCCATTGCAGCTGCCTGGCACAATTCAATCCTGGCAGAATGATATGGAACATACCCATCCTGAAATATATGCAATGAATCAATAGGTATACCCCAAAAACGCCAATACAGAACCATAGTACAGAAGTCTGAGAGATGAACAAAAGGTATTACAAGAAGTGACACATTTAGTAAATAAATGAGTTATTATCTATGGCAGTAGTTCATTTAAAAACCATGCAAACACAGATATCACTTGAAAAAACTAAGAAAATATACCACAATTCATTTTTTTTTTCAAAAAATAAAATAAAAGGAATAATAATAAAATAAAACAAAGACAGGAAACGAAAGTGTGCTATCAAGTAACTAACACCCGTATGTTGTGTAGCCTCTACATGCAACTAAACTGTGCTACACATTTTCTTTTTATAAGAAACATTGAAACATCCATTATAAAAAGCCACCGAGGCAAAAACAGCCTAAAGAACCAAGAGACAAGGTGTCCCTTCTCCCAATGAGGGTGTTACATAAAAGCCCTGCAATCTAGACTGATAGCATATGTCGAATAGTTACAAAAGAACCTGCACTGAGCAGTGAACTGTTGAAGATCACAAAAATTACAACTAAGCTACCAAATGAGACTAGCACTTAATAAACAAGCTATACAGAAAATAAATTAAATTTAAAAATAAAAAAATAAAAATAACAAACAATGGTCATGAGAAAGAAAGCACACAAATGGCCCGATGGAGATATGCTTTTATAATTTCATACCAGCAATGAGATTGTTTCTTATATAAATAATAATAATAATAATAATTGGGAGATTACAGATAACAATTGGCTTAAAAGAGTACACACACACATCTAAGAAGCGTGGATACGGACATGAGACACGGATACGACATGACATGGAAACGGTAACACATTATTTTCTAAAAATCTAGGACACGGACACGACAAGAACACTTTTATTAAAATATACAATTTTTTTAGGAAGGAAATTCAAAGACAATAAGCTTTATGCATTTTTATGTATAAAAAATGAGTGATGTATTTTACTTTCAAAATTTATTATTTTGTCTTATACTACTATTTAGGTCTATTCTTATGCTTAACAAGTGTTTGATTTGTACCTAACAAGTGTCGAATCCATATTTACTTTTTACAACAAGTATGTGACACATGTCTATTGAGCTATCAAGTGTCTGATCCGTGTCTGATGAGTCTCGGAGTGTCTGAGTGTACAACACGAACACGATATCCAAAATGAAGTGTCCATGCTTCTTAGACACACATTAAATAAATTAAAAAAAGGAACCGACTGGGAACGGGACGTATGACAAGGGGAGAAAGATTTTGGGGAGAAGATCTATTCAAATGCAGGGATGAAATCAATCCCAAAAAAAAAAATAATAATAATAAAATTAGCATTTGAAATATACATAAATAGTAATGACAGCAATTATCCCCATCCAGTTCTTAAATAAGTTCAGTAAACCTAGGATCAAAAGTAGTATTTTCACGACAGTTTACTTTTCTAAAACTCCATGTTCAGAAGACCAAGGTCGAGTAGGACATACACTTCTACATATTTATGAGCCTCGTGTTATCCTACTTGACACACTACTCTTAACAACAATGCCCTACAGTACAGAAGGATATTGACTCGTAGCACATCATCACATAGAAGATATGCAAACAGAACCTCTGAACTAAAAGATACCTACCTGTGGAGATGAAAACAGGATTATGTGCTTGAAATTGTTCAACGTCTTTTGCTGAAAAAGGAAAAAAAAATTATTATAGATAATGCAAATAGAGAATCCTGGAAATTCTCACCAGACTGATCATAGTTGCAGAAGCAATTTCATTTCTAAGAATTCAATAAAATCATAATTATCAATGTAGTAGTCCATTGACATGCTAATTAATTATATCGTTATATTATTTTATATTTAACCAGAAGTTCATACTTCAACACGTTTCCAGCCTACCACATGAATATTAGGAACTGTGATCAATGTTAAACCCTCCTGCCCTAGCAGCAAAAGTTAAAAGCAACACAGAAGCCGGTAGAGTTCTTCGCGTATAGGGGAAAAAAATAATAAAATAAAAAATAAAAAGAAGAAGAAGAAACTTCACCCGAAAAATTAATTTAAAGGGAAAAAAAATTGACCATTCAAGTGCAAGTAAAAAAGACTAAAATATCTTTTCTATTTTCTTTTTTTCTTCTTCCTCTCTCCATTAAACACTAATTTTTCTGGATTTCATATAATTTTCTATATGAAAAAGAAAAATAAAACAACAGGTAGATGCATGAATAAAGAAATAAGAACCCAGCCTCATCCCTCCAACAGAGCAAGTAGGAAAGAGAGAGAACATTAAGAACAATGAGAGTACCTTACACAATTTGTAGAAGAACGTATTTTGTAGATCCGGATCGTCAGTAAAAGTCAGCTGATGAATACATTGTGTGCCCTTGAACTTCTTCAAAAGCCACAGGCCAGAGTTAAACAACGAGTTTGAACTGTAAAGATAACCCAAGTGTGGACCCGATATCGAAACATAAGTATACAGATGACGATGATATGGCTCCATAATGCTTTCTACAAATTGCAAACAAAATATATTATATTTACAAACTTAAACTAAATCATTGAGAAACACCAAAATTCAACATATTATATACTTAAACTGAATCAATAAAAAAGAATTTTGCCACCTACCCGCTAATGCTGTCCTTATAATTACATTTCCGATGGAGTGTCCCACAAAACTAATCTTAATATCTCGCAAACTCCCATATCTTGAAGCTTTATCCATTTTCTTTTTAACAAAAGAAATCACCTCTTGCGCCAGCCTCAGTCCCATTTCTCTGAAGTCTCCAGAAGTTTTCTCTTCATTTACTTCAGACATAAGAAATTCTATTTTGGGATCTATTAAAAGCCATTGGTTCCGAACAAGTCGTAGATCAAGGTGGTGACCCTACAAATTTGTCAAAAAAACGATAAAAGACAACACATGCCAAACTATGCTAAAAACTATATAAAACAAAGGAAAAAAGGGGCATAAGCAATACACTCCAGGAATATATTCCTTAATATCAAGCTTAGTTAACAAAAATTGTTCGTACAACATATTTCTTCATTGGATGAGGAAAAAAAAATTGCTGTGTTGGAATTTATATTTGATGTAACTATGAGTAACTACTTTAGTTAACTTTGAGTTAGTTAGTTAGTTAGATAGTTAAGTTGTTAGTTCTTCCCATATCCCTAGGATATT
>NW_019104635.1:23598-46706 GCF_001995035.1 Momordica charantia
AGTTAACTTTGAGTTAGTTAGTTAGTTAGATAGTTAAGTTGTTAGTTCTTCCCATATCCCTAGGATATTTCCTATAAATAGCTGGTCATTTGTAAATTTTCCTACACTTGAATACAATCCTCGTTTTCTCTCAAACTTGCCTACACCAATATTCATGAATATTTAACCATCCTAATGCAACTCCAAATCCACCATCTTCATTTATACCCGAACCCCTTCTCTAGAGGACTTTGCCCAAGAAATCCCAACCCACGTTGAGGCCCATCCTCCCCTCGTTGGTTGACTAAACATCCACCAGACCGGATCATAGCCAATGACTGGCTTAGCCTTTTGCGAGAGCACCAATAGGTGTGCGTAGGTGGCTTCCCCCTATTTTCGTGCTGCAAAACTTGAGTTGCATAGAAAATCATGTTGTTTCTTTCCAACAAAATGCTTCAAACGAAGGTTCAAACAAGTTGTTCCCACACTCCTTCCTTAAAATGATGACCAATCAACAAAGGAAGATAGAGGAGTTGATGTGCAATACAGTTTGCCAATCAAAGGTCTCGAGCAATCCATTCCAAAAATAGGAGGTAAATTTGCATAAAATAAAGAGGTGACCTTGTGTTTCAGCCTCTTTGTAGCATAGAAGGCAACAATTTGGAGAGAGCTGTGTGTGGCAACCTCTTCTGAATCTTATCAAAAGTGTTAATAGCGCGGCAAAGTTCCCACCAGAAAATTTTAATTTTCTTCAGGTACTTTCCTTTCCAAATGCTTTAAAATCGTGGGAAAGAAGAAGTTTTTGAGATATTGGGAAAACGTTATGGCTATTAGAAGGCTTAATGAACATGATGAGTAAAAAGACATTACCAATGCTTTAAAATCGAAATTTTCACAACAATGTTGTATTAATCCTTACATGGATGACAAATCCCCCATGAGATTTAAAGATGGTAGGATAGCAAACTTGTTCGAAATGGCAGATGGAGAATGATTGGAAATTTCCATCTGATTTTCAGACCGGAGTTTTGCTAAACAAAGCATAAGGGAAGTAGTTAAGAGATACAGAGGATGGATAAACATTTGTAACTACCTTGGACCATAAATTTTTTTGGAGGCTTGGTGAGTATCTCTACCAAAACTCTGAACTTGTTTGAACGCTCGGAAGCTCTTATTCAAGTTAGAGCAAACTCTTGCAGTTTTGTTCTCACCTTTGTTGAAATCAAAGATCCCAAGCCTGGAAGCATTTTTGTTCAAATTTTCAATAGCCCCAACCCATCCGATTTTCAGAGTTATTTTTTCAAAGCATAGGATATGATCTTGGATATAAGTTCCTTAAGAAACAAGATCGATGTCCAAAGAATTAAGCAAGTTCTAGAAGATGAAAAATCTCTTCCATGTGAGACTCTCTTATACAACTAAGATCTAAAATGAGGAAGACAACGAACGACTTGGCAACATTTCAAAAGCATCTCTTGATTAAAAATCTCTTGCAAAAGATGATGAGATTTTCTTTAAGACGTTGCCAATGCAAATGTTCAGGGTATGAATGTCTCATAATTAGCAATCTTAGAAGAACGAATCAAGCCCTCCCCTCGAAGTGGACAAGGAGGAAATACAGTAGTTTTATGGAAGAGAATCATCATTTTGAAGTATGTAGAATCCACCCTTGATCCATGGCCAGGGTCATCGGGAGGCTATTATTAAGTACGCTTCTCTCGTTAAAAATAGATCCATTTGTAGAATCGGAAGAGGCACAATATCATTTTTGGAATGATAAGAGGGCAACTAGCTCCTCATTAGCCAATGAATTCCCATCACTCCTGCCCTGTCCACTGCTCAGGTTTGTGACATGTCACATGTGGTCAGACTTGTTGGAACTATTCTTTCCGTTAACTCTTAAAAGGGGATAAAACCTTGGATTGGCTCTCCCTCACGCAAAATCTATCAAAATTTGTACTCTGCCCCATAAAAGACAAATGAACTTGGCCTTACGACCCCTCCAAAGCCTTCTCTATTAAATCCATGTTAAAGGCACTTACTGACAATTGGGAGAACCAAAATGATTTTCTTTACAACAAAATTAAATTCCCCTTTAAAGGTTAGATTTCATAAAATATTTCAACTTTTCCTGACCCTGATGGTACAATCTTTGATCATTGGGATCAAGCCACAAATTCAAGGAAGGTGGACACAAGAAGGTTCTTGGAAGATGATGAAATAGAAGATTACAGATCTTTTGTGCATCATTAGCTCAATCCATCTTAGTAAAGAGGAAGTTAAGAACCCTCAGGCAGTTTTTTAGTTGCTTCATTATGCAGGCCAGGAATTATTTGCTGCTCTTTGGAAATCAACATTCTAATTTGGATTCTTTTACAAGGGAAAGGTAAATACAGCTGATGTTCTCCAAAATAAGCTCCCTTCCTTGGCCCTTCTACCTTCAATTTGTGTCTTGTGCTCTGCCAATGGAGAATGCATTGCCCATCTCTTCTTTCACTGCCCCTATGCTTCTCATTGTGGACATCTACAATTCCGTGAATTCAATTTTTGTTGGGTTTTCGCTTCTGCAAACGTGGATATTTTGTTCCATTTGTTATGTGGCCCAAATCTCTCTTCTAAAGCTCATCTTATTTGGATTAAGATTGTCAAAATTGTTTTATCCAAGTCATCGTTTGAATGTTTCAACTTGACCAACTTCAAAGCAACTCAATGGTGTTCTCTTTCAATTTTATTTGGATATTATTCTCCTAATCTGTCAGTGAGGGTCAATGTAAATAGCAAATAGCTTAGAGGGAATGGGTTCAAACCATGGTGGCCACCTACCTAGGATTTAATATCCTACGAGTTACCTTGTCAACCAAATGTAGTAGGGTCAAGCAGTTGACCCGTGATTAGTCGAGGTGCRCTCAAGCTGATCTCGAACACACGGATTTCAAAAAATTAAAAAATAATAAAAAAAATTCAATGAAATATCTATTTCTCATGAAAAGAAGGGGAAAAAAATTTCCAGCTATCAACTAATTGAGCATGTGAATTAAAAATTAAGATTCATAGGAATATATCCACTATAATGAATAATGATTAATTAAAGGAAAACAAATCCTTTTTACCCTACCTTAATGAGCCAATTTTAACCTTAAAAGTTCCAAATTTCATCAAATTTACCCCTGAAGCTGAATAAGTGGTAGAATTAAATCCTCCTCAAATTTACCCTACCTTGGATGGTATAAATGTTTTTTTGCCTCTTCTACAGATTACAGCTTAAAAAATGGAGGGCATCCTCTTTTGCATGCTCCTCCATTTTGAATACTTTATTAAATCGCTTTTTTTTAACAAGAAACAAACTTTTCATTGATAATATGAAAAGGAAGAAAATGTTGAAGGATACGAACTCCCAAAGGGAGTGAAAAACGATATAAAAAAGAAAAACACCCAACAAAGAATTACCATGAAAAAGATACAAGAGAATAGAACAAAATCCCAAAACCGCACACTACAAACTGCAAAAGCAGCCCCACTAAACCTAAAGCCAAAGTTGGAACGAGCAGACTTGAATAAACCTTCTTCAGGGCTTGCAAAAAAATAACAAAGGCCTGCTAAAGAGAAGCCAAAACAACCACCAAACGACCATCAAACATCTGAGGGGCTAAATAGAAAATGTCTACGAAGTCACCAGAATCTTCTGAAAAATAGGAAGAACGAAAAGAAGAAAAATCTCCAAAGTCGCTTCCTGCTTCTAAATTTGACTCTATGCTACTACGACCGACTTCCTCATCCTCCGAATAATCTGAAAAGAAATCTTCCAGAGCCTCTTTGACAATGCATTCGTTAGTTGAATGGATAACCCCTTTAGATAGATGAAGCTTCATTGAAAATTCTTAAAATTCTTCTTTTTGAACCTCAAAATCAACGGGGTACACTTTTGACAAACAAACAACTTCCAGATCCTTGCTATGGTTAGGCACCATTGAACCTCCTTTCGGAATAATTAGCCTCAATGATTGATTCCTACGAGGTTTATTCCAAGTCTCTCAAAAAAGCGAAAAAAATCTTCTTGATTGTTGAAGAATTGGAAGGGGGAGAGAGTTCTTCGTTGAATAAAAGACCCAAGCTTCCTTCAATCAACCTCCATCTACCATTTCGAAAAGGTTCATCTAACCTTCTCTCATCTTCAAACCTCAAAATGGCTTTGTTATCCATGAAAGGGTTTAACGACATTTCTGAGAGAAGTTCACTTCCAAGGCTGAAGCAATGTCTTTCTACTCATTGTGTGCTTTGAGTCTTGTCACAACCATAATGTTATTCCACTCTAAATCAAGTACTTCGTGTTCTTTCTTAACCCAAAACGACGACTTTCTCTCACTACTTTTTGTATTAATTTCAGGATCAATAGCTTTATTGAACAAGAAATTGCTTATCATGTCCCAGAAAACTACCCAACCATTTTTGTTGAACCCAGAAGGCACATAAATAAACTTTCTACCACCCGAAGAAGGCCTAACAACAAATTCCAGAATCCAACCATGTTAAAAAAACATTTTCTGAATTCGACAAGTTCCATAGTCATCTCTGACTTGCTTGAAGAACTTTGAGTGAAGGGGAAGATGCAAGCATTCTACTAAAGCACTCTCAACCCAATAGAGTTGGGACACACGAAGAGGAAGATGAACATTCTTACAATCTTTAATAAAGCAACGGTCACTTTCACACCAAATCCAATAAAACTTATTTCCAACACTACAACTTTTCGAATCCATGCTTCCGAAACCTTAACTTAAACAGTTAAACTTAAAATGAACCCAACCTTGAAAGTTGAAACTAATTCGAAGAGACAGACTAGATTGAAGAAGAAAACGAGCTTTGATCAAAGAATTACCTTGAAGAAACGAAGCTGAAAAGGAAGGTTAAACCTTCCTTCATTATATCGATGAAATATCTATTTCTCATTCAAAGAAGGGAAAACAGATTCCAGCCATCAACTAATTGAGTATGTCAATTAACATTTAAGAATCCTAGGAATATATCCACTCTATGGAATAATGATTAATAAAAAGGGAAAAAAATCATTTTTACCATACCTTAATGAACCAATTTTAACCTTAAAACTTCCAAATTTCATCAAATTTAACCCTAAAGCTGAACAAGTGGTAAATTAAATCCTCCTCAAAACCAAATAAGAGTAGGCAAAGATGGCAAACGATAAATCATTGCTAAAGAAAATTTTCAAATAGTCAGAGATCATAAATAAAAAATTGTAAAAATTTCATGAAACTATATAGGATTGGGGGTGCTAGGTTAGAGGAAAAACCTGAAAGGCTATAACAAAAGAGTGTTAAAAAAAATCATAAATCTGAAGAACAATACTTGCCTGAAACCCATGTACAAAGACAACAATCTTCAAAATGCGACCACTCCTTTCTGGTACAGAGCGAGGCAGCTTGTCTACGGCATCTGAGCTTGGCCCACTGTCCATCCCAATAGCATCTATCATGTCAAAATGCCTCAAGTATGAATTTTCACTAGTTGAACGTCGAGGAGCATTCATGACACGCTCAATGATTACAATAGGGATTCGTGAAGGATCTCTAAATATATGCAGATCTTGGATAGATCTATTATTAATCTGCAATGGAGCACACTAACTTATTCCCAAAAATTCTACATTTTGAGGACATAAAAAGAATAAAGCATCTAATGACACAACTATCACCCACCCTCATTTGTAAAATACTCCGACGATGAAGCTCAGCTCTCATGGCTGCATTTTGGGCAGGCTGGAATGTAAAAATAAAATCCAATAATAACCAATGAAAGGTTAGCTTAAATAAATAAAACAGAAGTCGAGAATGGAATGTAAAAGGATGTTCAAATGAAGTGAAAACTTGGAACTTGGTAAATTATCATCAACTTCCAGTGCAGTATGATTATGGATGGTACAGCAAAAAATAAATAAATACTACTCACATCATCTGCTAACTTCCACAGACTTGAAACTCTTTTATGAACATTACTTCTACGGATTGCAAGGTTTGAAGGTTCCTCACTTCCACTATTTATGTAGTGATGGGGCATCTCAACTTTAGAGTAGACCATCCATATTGACCACTCAGCTCTCCTGTCCTTTGCCCATACATCCCGTAGATATTCTAGAATCTTTGTTTTATTAGCCCTGTGATATATTAATACCAATGATTCAACGTAGAAAAATATGCAAGTCAAAACCACATATCAGAGAGAGAAAAAAACAAAAACTATGTGCTAGGATTTGCATATACTGTATGCTATAACTTGCTTTTAGTGATATATGTGTCATAATTCAAAGGCCATTTCCTCTGGATTGTCTCAAGTGTATAACATTTCAAATCATACTTTTTCTACAAGAACATTCTAATCATACTTAGGAGTTAGGACTGCAATTTCGATCAGCAAAGATCATCTCCAAGAGTGACCCCAAAATACAAATACAAATCCAAATACATGTCTACACTAAATATTAAAAAGCTCGAGAAGGAGGACCCTCTGCTGCAACTCATTTGACAGACAAGTTATCCTTGTGTCTATATCTTCATATGAAAATTTTCACTGCTAAAATAACAAGTTAACAACAATAAGCCAGAAAAAGGCCTACAAAATCAGAGGAAATTACCAAAAGAATTTCAGCTCTGCATATACCCAAGTTTTTTTTTTTTTTTACAAGAAACAAACTTTTCATTGAAATATGAAAACAAAGAAAAAGTTAAAAGATACAGACTCCAAAAACAAACAATAAACTAAATGGTTCAATAAGATAAATAAGGAATAGCAAAACACTAAGGATGGTGCCTTCGTAACTACAACCTTCCCATAATTATGAACAATTAGAAAGCTTTTGTTTAGTTTTTCTTGGGTGGGGGTTCCCTCTACCCCGTCCTTAGGTTGTTTCCTTCCTTTTTTCTTGTTATATGCAGGTTTCTTATCCCAACAAACAAAAGTGAGAAGACAAGAAATTTAGATTCTAGAATTTCACAACTACATAGCTAAATAGAGTGTTACGTGTGATTTTGCCAATAATCTGAGTTGTTCAATCTTGCATGGTATAAGTAAATACCAGACATACCCAACTGATCTGATATCTACAATTTATTTGAAGGGATATCGACTTGACATCTAAATTTCAAATGAAGGTTATGAGCAGTAGTAACAATATGAAGTAACAGCATACCTATGGAACTTCAAAAAACTGCTCCATAAATATAACAGTTGATCACCGAGTGAGTGGAAATGGTGCGAAATATGACTTCCGAATCTTGATTGGTGCATTTGGTCACCACCATTAGTCCTCTGGTAAAATAAATAAATGGGCAAAAAAACAATCATAAAACAAAATTTAATTCGAGAGAGAGAGAGAGAGATTCAATTATATACTGCTTGAGATAAGCTTGGACCTCAAGGCCGTTTTGTGGCTTGCCTTGTCCTGAAACTCCACCCATTCTGTTAGCCACCTTTGGAGGCATCAAAACATCAATATACTCCGTATCATCCATTCCAGATATAAAATCAGTAAAATCAAAGGCTTGGTCAATGGCTTTGCTAAGGTTTTGAAACTCCTCGAGCAGAATATCACGAGCGCTCAATAATGCTTTAATAAGTGTGACCGCTTTATCGTCCCGCAATGCCCCAACCTGAATCAATACCCAATCCAACAGTCAAAATATGAAAATAATTTTTCTAAACATCATTTAACGTATGGAATGTGCACAAACTATTAGTAGCATAATACTTTGATAAAATTCTTCTCAGACTGTCGTTCAAGTATTATTCTATTGGCATTATGTACAGTGAGTAGAAGTGTTTACATTTTAATATTCCACCTAGTTATTTGATATTTAAGTCGGCAGGGTTTATAGAGGTAGTGAGGTACAACTTAATCTTTTGTCCCATCATTCCAGTAGCTAACAACTATTTCATTTTGCTGCTTTTAAGATATCAGATTATATGTTAGTATCTAGAGTATGAGGAAGACTATTACGAGGTGTTTGGCTTATGTGATTCAGAAGATATTTACTGCCCCAACCTGTGTTGATTTCCCCTTGTTTTTTGTGACTCGGAAGATATTTATTTTCCCCACCTATGATCTCTATGTTGGAAAAAGCTCTTCTGCATCCACCATTTCGTGATAAGGATTGGATCTTATGGCAAGCGGGTCTTTTCATTACTTTGTTTGTATTTAAAGGAATAATAAGATTTTTAAAAGGATTGAGAGATCCTGAGAAGATGTTCGGTTGCTTGCTAGGTTCAATGCTTTTCTTTGAGGGTAAATCTTCAAGGATTTCAGTAATGATTAGTTAGGTCTTATTATTTTGGATTGGAGCCCTTTTTTGTAAAATTAGTTAAGCTTGGTTTGGCTACTTTTGTTGAGCTAGTTTTCTTTATGCCCTTCTGAATTTCATTGAGATTTTTCTCAATGAAAGCACAGTTTTCAATAAAAGAATAATTATAAGTTACTTTCAATTGAATAATTATTTTATATAACAAGAAAAAAGAAGACATGGGTTGCAAGTTAAAATGAAGATTGCCATCAAGTGAATTCAAGATTTATATTCTTAACAACAGTTTTCTTTCTTTAAAATAAAAATAAAACAAACTTTTCAAAGAAAATTTTTCTAGGATCGTTGATATTTTGTTTGTTGGTTCGGTGGTTTGTTCTTTTCACACCCTTTTGGGAGTTTGCATCCTTGAAAACAAAGAGTATTATGAAAATTCTTTAATGGAACGTTCGAGGCCTAAGGGATTATAAGAAAAGACTGGAGGTTTAGAAAACTATTCAGAAATTTTGTCCGGAAGTGGTTTTGCTTCAGGAGACCAAGCTTCAACAGACTGATAAGACTATTATTAAGTCGCTGTGGAGTTCGAAGGAGGTTGGCTTGGCTCCAGCTTGATTCCGAAGGAGGATCAGGCAGTATCTTAACTCTATGGGTCGAGAATAAAGTTCTAATGCTTTTAGCCCTAGAAGGAAGATTTTCAGTAACTATTTCTATTTTCATTTCTCAATTGAATACTGTGGTCATTACTAATGTTTATGGGTCAAATGATTACAGAGAAAGAAAGCTTCTATGGACTGAGCTCCGATTTCAGGGTTCTGTGATAATTTTTGGCGCCTTGGAGGTGATTTTAATATCACAAGATGGATTTTGGATAGATCTCATAAGAGTTACAAGAGGTATGAGGAAATTCAATAAAATCATTGAAGATCTAGAGCTGCTGAAATCCCTTGTCAAACGGAAAATTCACTTGGTCTAAAATGGGCAACAATAACATCCACTCACTGTTGGATTGGTTCTTTGTTTCTAAGGATTGGGACAATCTGTTTAGTAACTTCAAGGTAAGCAAGGCCGAATATTTACTTACTTCTAACCACTAACCAATTGTTCTTGATGCAGGGGACTTCTTATGTGGACCTTCTCCTTTTAGATTTTTTTTTTTTTTTTTTGGAAGAAACAATTTCATTGATAATATGAAATTACAAAAGAGATAACAAAGAGCCAAAGAGGGTTACATGAAGTACTTCCAATTGTAAAAAGGGAAGTGTAGGAATAATGGTGAAAAAGAGGAGAATTTTTACTCCAAGTGATAACTGTGAAGACTAAAGAATCAAAAACCCTTTCAAAGCGGAGGTCCTTGTCGTTGAAAGTTCGATTGTTTCTTTCTCTCCAAGTTATCCAAAAGAATGCTCTAACAAAATGCTTCCATAGGATTTCCTTTTCTTTTGTAAAAGGATGGCCATTGAGGGTGTACTCCAGCAGAAGGTGGATTTCATTAGGTAATGCGGTGAACCATCCAAACAATTGAAGAAGGTTTTTCCAGATACCAAATGCAAAAAGGCATGTGATGAAAAGATGTGGCTGTGACTTGGATTCTGCCTTACACATTGGGCATCAATGGGGAGAGATAGACATGTAGGGCAGTCTCCTTTGTAGCTTATCAAATGTGTTTATGGCTTTGTGGCTGCATTCCCATAAAAAAAAATAAATAAATAACTTTTTTGGGATAAGAGCCCTTCCAAATGGCCTCATAAAGTCTAGGTGAAGAGACCGGGTTGTTTAGTGTGAGGTCTTTGTTGAGGGAGCTTGTTGAAAAGGAACCGTTTGCTTCTAGTCTCCAGAAAATTGAGTCCTTTTCGGCTGTCAAGTATATAGTTGAGAGTTTGTGCGATAGGGCGGCCCATTCAACTATTTTGGCTTCCTTTAAGTTCCTCAAATTCCATGCTGCTGTTTCTGTCAACCAGAAATCCTTAATTGGGGCATCCTTTTTAGAAGATAGAGCAAACAGGAGCGGGTAGGAGTGTTCCAGAGATGCCTCATGGAGCCAGGTAGACTTCCAAAAAGAAGTATCACGGCCATTGCCAACCTTGTAAGTTATTCGATCGTAGATCAGACCTTGAGTTTTATGAATAGCTATCCAAAGGCCTTTTGCAGTGGGGAGGGAATTAGACACTGGCTTATTATTCCAAGAAGATCTTCCATATTTGGCTTCAATAACCGCCCTCCAAAGAGTCGTTCTCTCTTTTAAATACCTCCACGTTTTGGCAAGGAGCACCTTGTTTTTCAGCCTCATATTTGTGATACCCAATCCTCCCTGTTCAATCAGATATTGTGTAGTTTCCCACCTGACCAAGTTGGTTCCTTTTTGTTCAAGAGTATCCTGCCAAAGGAAAGTTCTAATGATGCACTCGATAGTTTGGGCAACCGATGATGGCAAAGGGAAGAGGGATAGGTCGTAAGTGGGAAGGTTTGATAGTGTGGCTTGGATGAGAGTATGATGTCCACCCTTTGATATGAAAGAGTTCCTCCATGAGCTCAACCTTTTTGCCACTTTCTCGATCGCCAAGTCCCAAAAGGATAGAGTTTCGTGCTCTCCATGAAGAGGTAATCCAAGATACGTGTTGGGCCAAGTACCTTTCTTACAAGCAAACTTTGATGCCATAGAGTCCAGCTCACTATCATCTAGATTAACCCCCAAAATTTCAGGAAGCAAAGATTTTTTCTCATGGTTAGAAGCTAGGAAGCAACAAAGTGTACGTGTCAGACACAGATACGTTCGGACACGCTTTGGACATGTGTCAGAGCGTGTCCGACATGCGAAATAATGTGTCCTCTTTTTTATTATATTTTTTTATTTCGGGCACGGGGTGGACACGCCATAGACACGCTGCAGACACGTCAATCGCTTGGCTTTGAAACCTTTACTCGCGAAGAAGAAGATGAACAGGAAGAAAACATAGAAAAATATTGCTGGCCATGAACACATTTTAAGGCACTTTACTCACAAAGAAGAAGATGAAGAAAAATAAAGGAGGAAGAATGGGAAGAAGAAGAAGAGTTTGGAAACAGAGAGAAGAAGGAGATGAAGAAAAACAAAGAAGAGGAAGAATGGGAAGAAGAAGAGTTTGGAACCAGAGAGCAGAGAAGAAGAAACGTTGGAGGAGAAAAGGAAGTGTTGGTAAGAGTATGCGGCTCTTAAACGCATTTATTGAGGAATCACAACTCACAGATATTCCTCTTGACAATGGGCAATACACCTGGTCCAAAAACTCATGCTTCTCCCTCCTTGATCGGTTTCTTCTCACAAGTGGGTGTATAGACAAATTGGGGCTGCCCAAAACTAAAAGGTTGGTGAGAACAACCTCTGATCACTTCCCCATTTTACTTGACTTTGGGCAGAATAATTGGGGACCGTCTCCTTTCAGATTTGAGAACAATTGGTAACACATAGATCCTTCCTTCCCTTTCTCGATGCTTGGTGGAAATCCAACCCTATTACTGGATGGCCTGGACACGGATTGATGATGAAGCTTAAGTCTCTCAAAATGGCCATAAAACAGTGGAATGTCCAAACATTCAGATGTAGTCACTCACAAAAGGACACTCTCACTAAACATATTAGCTATTTTGACGACCTTGAAGGAATCCACCCCCTCACCCTGGAACAAGCACATGAAAGGAATCGGGCAATAGAGAACCTTTTAGCCATCACAGTGAAGGAAGAAATTTTCTGGAGGCAAAAATGCAAACTGAAATGGCTTAGAGAAGGGGACAAAAACACAAATTTCTTCCACAGATTCCTTGCAAACAAGAGGAGAAGAAATACCATCACAGAAGTTCTCTCTCGAGATGGGACAAGTCTGACACTGATCTGAGACATTGAAGTTGAATTTATTGATTTCTACAATAAGCTCTACACCCGAAAGAAAGGTCATCGATGCCTCCCCACCAATCTTCCTTGGGATCCTATTCCCACTGATCTCTCATCGATGCTTGAGCAACCTTTCACTGAGGAGGAAATTGGAAATTGTCAAGGCTGTTCATAATCTTGGCACTGATAAGGCACCAGCACCGGACGGATTCACAGCAGAATTTTTTAAAAAGTCATGGAACATTATCAAAGACAACATATTGAAAATGTTCCAAGACTTTTTCAAAAATGGAGTCCTCAATGTTGCACTAAACGAGACATACATCTGCATTATACCAAAGAAGAAGGCAGCAAAAACCATGCATGGTTACAGGCCTATCAGTCTCATCCCTTGCGCCTACAAGATCCTTGCCAGAGTGCTCTCGGACCGACTAAAAAAGGTTCTTCCTCTCACTATAACTGACCAACAATCTGCTTTTGTAGAAGGAAGACATATTCTGGACTCCGCCTTATTGCCAATGAAATCATTGATGATTGGAAGTCACAAAAAACTGAAGGAGTGGTGATACAACTTAACCTCAAGAAGGCTTTTGATATGGTGGACTGGGATTTTCTGGATATGGTGCTAAAATACAATATCCACTACTAGTTTCTCCATTATCATAAACGGGAGACCAAGGGGTACATTTACGGCTACTAGGGGATTGAGACAAGGAGATCCATTTTCTCCATTTCTTTGCATCCTCATAACAGATGTTCTCAGCAGCATGCTACACCATGGACAACAAATCTATCATCTGAAAGGTTATTCCTCTCGTTGTGGCACTTTAACGATTAACCATCTCCTCTTTGCAGATGACACCCTTTTGTTCTCCAAGAAGGATCCATCCTCCATCAAAAACCTTAATAAGATCATAAAATTTTTCGAGATAGCTTCAAGACTCAAACATTAACTACAACAAGTCTAGTGTCTTTGGTATCTCTATTGACAATCAGGTTATCAACAACATAGCTAAAGCGTGGGACTGTGCGCCAGGATCATGGCCTAGCACTTATTTGGGACTGCCTCTCAATGGAAACCCAAAAAAGGAATCATTATGGATGCCCATCATTGAGAAAATACAGAGCCGCCTTTGCAACTGGAACAGTTTGTATATATCAAATGGGCGACGCCTTACCATTCTCCAATCCATCCTCACCAATCTACCTACATACTATCTATCTCTCTTCAAGTTATCGGGCAAAGCTACGTATCTATTGGAAAAACTATTCAGGGACTTCTTATGGCAGGGAGCAAAAAATGGGGGAAAATCGCATCTCCTAAACTGGACCAAAACACAGCTTCCCGTTGAAGAGGGTGGTCTCAGTGTTGGCAATATCAAGCGGAGGAATAGTGCACTTCTCTCTAAATGGGTGTGGCGTTACACAACTGAACCAAACTATCTATGGAGGAAACTTATCTCAGCTAAATACCATGGATCCAACACAAATCCTTGGCCTAACCGCTGCCAGTCCCTCCACAAAGGCCCTTGGTCCTCGATCAGCCAACTCACTTGCTTTATAAGGAACCTAGCAACCTATAAGGCGGGGGAAAGAAGCACTATCAGCTTTTGGCAAGAGAAATGGCTAGCACAGGGAACATTAGCCTCACTTTTCCCAAATCTATACACTATAGCCATGGAAAACGACGCCACCATTGGAGATCATTGGTCCAGGACAACCTCCTCATGGAGTTATACTTCCAGGCGGCCACTAAAGGAGGAAGAAATTGATGAGTGGATGAGACTGTCCTCGTTTATTGAACCGATTGTCCCCTCATCCAACGAAGATCAATGGAGATAGCCCCACGAACCATCGGGCTTATACACCACCAGATCAACCTTCAAATTACTCTGCTCACATACTGTCCATGACCAACAGGAATCCACCCTCTACTCTAACATTTGGCACGGTAAGTACCCCAAGAAAATTAAATTTTTCTGCTGGGAACTCACTCACGAGGCCTTAAACACTCATGACAGAATACACCCCTATTTGTCCCTGCTCCAAATTGCTGCCTTCTATGCTTTGGAAGCTCGGAAACACAAAGCCATCTTTTCATTCATTGCCCATTTGCCACTCGATTTTGGAACTGTTTGCTCTCAAGTTTCGAATGGACAACAGCTCTCCACACACAACCAGCTGCACTACTTGATTGTTTTTTGGTGGGGGCACCCCTTCAACAGAGGAAAAGCCCTCTATACTTTGGACACAACTGATTCGAGCCTTCCTTTGGTCTTTATGGTTAGAAAGGAATCACCGTCTTCAACAAGGCACTCCCCTTTGAAAACTTTTTTGATAGGGTCATTGTACTTGCTATGGGGTGGTGCAAATGTTTTTATCCGCTTTTCAATAGTTACTCTTTAAATGAGCTTATTACAAGCTGGGAAGCCTTCTTGTAATTCCCCTTGTGGCCTTTTGTATATTTCATACTATCAATGAAATATTTTTTCATCAAAAAAAGAAAAAGTATAAAAATAAAATCCAAAACAGAAGCCCAGACCAAGAATTAGAAATGTCTATCAGAACTTAATGCTGGTTGCATGAAACTGCCAAATGCCAGAATACCTCCTCAAAAGATGTTTCTACAAGTAGAAATTAAGCACCAAGTAATTTTCTGGTTGCATGAACTGCCAAGTGGCAGTGTTCCTCCTCCCATAAATTGTATTTATGTATTAAAAAAAAATCTATCTTTGTTTTTTATAAATTAGATTGGTTACTTTTTTAATATTAATAATTTTGTAATGTTTTTATGCTTTGATCATGGAGTATTTATTTTTTCCTTTTATCTATTTTTGTTATAATTTATAAGCATTATTTGTTTGGTTAATTTATTTAGAAGTCAATATATACCCATATATTTTCTAAAAAAATAACGTGTCCCCAACATGTCCGTGTCCTATTTATATTTTATTTTTTTGGGATATCCGTGAGTGTCCGGGCCATCTTACACGCACCTCAACTAATCTCACGGAGCAACAGCCTGACCCTACAACATTTGGTGCCAAGAAACACATAGGAATTACTAATTCCCAAGGTAGGTGGCCATCATGGGATTTGAATTCATTCCCTCTTAATTAACCCTATTGTCCTATATCTTAAAAAATCGGCGTGTCGCAGTGTCCGTGCTTCTTAGGTTATCTTTAGGTTAGAAGATAAAGAGTGTGTTCATTTAATTGAATCTAAGCTCTCGGTAGACAAATCTTATGACTCGGCAGGGTGTGATTTCTTCAAAACTTAGAAATCTCAAAACATCTCTTAAGCAATTGAGCATTCAAAATGAAAGGAAACGTAAGGAAGAAGAAGAGAAGATTATTTCTGAGATTTCTCTACTAGATGAGGCTGACGAATCTTCGAGTATTTCTTTGGTAGAGGATGGCAAGAGATGTTCTTTGAAGAAAGAATTGATGAATTTATTCATAGATTTGATGTATTTCTCTGGCAAAAAAGGGATGACAACTTTTCAGCTTCTGTTTGGTCCATCCTTTCCTCCAAAGGCAAGCATCCTCTGGATGAATGATCTTAAAGCTCTTATTTCCGAGTTATGGTTCGACCGAGACCAATGGGTTTTTTTAAGGGAAACGTAGATCAATTTTCGGAAGTTTCGGCGTAGCTAAGTTTAAAGCTTTTCAATGGTGTCAAATTACTCTCCTAGCGTGATTTGCTCTAATTGGGAGGCTTTTTTGTCTACTGTTTAGATCTTCTCTCAAATGTTGTTCTATCTCTTTTAGCCTTTTTTTTTTGGCTGGTTTGGTTGACTTTATAGTTATTTTCTTCTTTTATTTTTCTCACTTCACTCAAGGGTGTGTATTTTGAACAATTACGGTTCTTTTTCATATATCAATGAAAAGTTTGTCTCTGGTTTAAAAAAACAAAAAAAATAAACAAAATATCACCAAAAGTTACAAAAGCCTTAATAAAACATTGAAGAACAAAGCACCCAAGGGATAATCAGACAAAACTATGCCAGAATCAAAACTGCACAGCCAAATAACTACTAAAGATAAAACCATGTCCATCAAAAAGCAAACCTAAGGAAAATAGAGCAAAAACGACTCCAGCAAGAGATAGTACCAACTCCCTTCAAGGGACTAAACAATTATTGAATTGAAAAGTTCTGGAGCTAGGATACTATGGGAAATTCGGGAGCTTACGCTCTAATGGTAGTAGGAATAAATACTTAATGTCGTGCAAATTAGAAGGTTAAAGACCATATAACTACAATGATTCATGCCCAAACAGAATTTAGTAAAGAACACGTGTTGTGATCGTGATAAATAATAGAAGATTACAGAATTTAAATTTACAGACGTGCGGAATAGAAGAAGAAGAATCTAAGTCACGTACTTCTAACAAATTAACAATAACCTCAAGTAAGGGTACAGATCTAAACAAAGAAATTGGAAGCATCAGTAGTATACCTGATTTTGTGGATAAAAATGTCTAGCAGCATGCTTTCCTGCCTTGTGTGGATCACTAGAATAGATGAATAAACTAGGTGAGTTAACTTGTTAAATGCTTGAAACCCAGCTAAAACAGTAGTGGCACCCCCTCTTACCCACCCAAAAATATAAAATAATAGGATGGCACATACACCAATACACAATAACACAACACACCCAAAAAGAGGTTACAAGGATGAGATGAGACACCATTTCTACATAGTTGATAAATGTCAACATCATATCACAAACCTGGATCTTTTCTCCGGAGTATAAGAATGTAGTAAACAAATGTGTACGCTTACATCAACAAGCACTGCATGGAATGCATCAAAATGAACAGGGCAATACGAATGCAATCCTAAGAGAGATTTCGGAGGAATTCGGAATTCATGTACTGCAGCAGGAGAAGCATCCAACGAGGCCTGCAATTCTAGTCTGTATGGTGCACATCAATCATTACAGGTATCCAATTTTTTATTATAGAACTATCGTAATGCAGGATAACAAAAATGGCTTTGTGATTTGACCTCAACTAGTTGAGCAAGCGCCAAATTATGCATTATGTCAACTCACCCAGCCTCCAATATTGGAGCATACATGAGCTCAAACTTCAAAATAATGGCAGAGTTGGATGGAGCCTGCAAAATATTTGGTCTATATCAAATATGTTCCAACCACAAAAGAAAGGAAATATAGATCCGAAAAGACATGGAACTACATAAATTTCTTTTACAAGGTTGTTGCTATTCCTCGTAAGAAAACAGTTTGAACAAATTCCAACAGATGAATTCTTGCAAGAACTTATACAGAAACCATACTGTCAAGCTTACTTTTCTCTGGGGAGATGTCATATTGTCATTATGAATACTTTCTCAGTTAAGTTGATTCTTTTCAGAAAATTATCGCCTGTATAGCAATTTAGTATAAGACCCTAAGCCATTGAGATATACGAAAACTAAATAAATGACAAGACCATCTAGTTGCGAAGGGAAAGGCAAGATATGCTTCTAGATTAAATATATCAAGTTTTTACAATTAAAAGAGACTTCAAATATGGTTAGTTCACTGGGAGCAGATTAACCAAGATAGATTTCAAACTTCCTAATAATTTGAGGGATAGAATACACTAAATTTTTTAACCAGAAACAACTTTTACACTGATGACAGCAGGCTTTCATTTTCTTGAGTGGTGGGGTGGAAGAGAGAAATTCCTACCTCATACTTAACAAGGGGGAAATTGAATGAGATCATAATGGACAGAAGTACATCCTGCCTTGCATACTTGATCTTAAACGGCTGTGTAGAGAAACTGTTGTCTGTATCATCAATCTTCCATACTCCATAACTATTACCAGATCCCAAATCAGGAGCTGCATCATAATAAATTTTGACAAACTATTTTAACTTTTAAAATAAATAAATAAGAGAGAGATAGAGAGATAGAACAAATCACTATCAAAAAAGGTCAGTACTATAGACTCAAAGGTCTCAGACCAGCACTTCGTAAGTTAGACCATTATAATTTGTCCACTTATTTCATGTTCACTTAGTGAGATAACTGCCGCAGATTACAACACAGTCTCCCATGTACCCATTAATCAAAAAATGCAACCATCCCAAAATACAAGTCATCTTCTAAATTTCCAGAAACATCATTGGGGATGAGCAATACTGTGTGTCCAAGCAGAAGTGCCAATAAAGCACCGCCCAATGGTTTTACTGGAGAGTTTATTATAGAATAAAATCTTAGAACATCATAAAAGGCAACTTTAAAGTGTTCCAGGATTGTGTTCAGAACAGAATCTTGAACTCGCGCATAAACATGAACTTTACAAGTCATTTTCTAAGAAAAGTGAAGGAAAAGGAGGGGGTGGGAAGGTTTCAGCCGACTAGCTCAGTTAGCAACTAAAATAAGATGGGTTAAATTACAAATTTAATCCTTAACCATTCGATTGGGTTTATTTAGTTCTTAAAAGTTAAAACTTCAAACTTCCGAACTTTTCTCAAATTGTCTAATAGTGAACTAAGATATGCTCGTTGGAAGAAATTCAGGAACTCATCAATTAAGACATTAGCGAAAATACCTTCATATTGAACAACTCTAGCTGGTGTTCCGACGGAAGTATACTCGCTGTCTTCCCATCTCATGCTAATTTTAATTTGGTACCATCTAAACGGAGAAATAGCCAATAATAAGTGGCTACTACTAAAATGCACCCAACGATTGTGAGAGAGAGAAAAAAAAATTATTAAGGAATGTAAATGCACAAACCCTTGCTGAAAAAGGTCGAGATTGTGGAACCTATGAATGTAAATAGCAACTTCCTGTACAGTATCCAACATAGCCACCGGCTTAACTTTGGCCAAACGTGGCTTTGCATCAGGGAGCCTCTTCACAGACCGAACTTGATAACTTAGACCGATGAACCACCCTAGATTATGGAACATGCGTGGCTCACCAATGCAAGTGTTACATGCGATCAAATCCAACTGAAAAAAGTTGCCCCAACATCTTTCCAGCTTCCTGGAACTCCGCCCATTACAAGTTAGATCCCCGAATCACTTCACAAAAGAAATTCACGGAGAGGTTTCGAGAATAAGTGACCTCCCTCTCAAAACCCCCTCCCCCTCCCTCAAACCCTAATTCCGCGAGTTACAGGAGCGGCAACCAGATAAAATTTGTAGATTCGGCTGGAAGCTGAAGTTTTATCTGGTGAAGCTTAAGATCATCGGATCTGTCGCCAGATGGGGGCGCCGATGGAAGATTCGGTGAGATCACACGTGGTGAGAATCGGAGGGAGAAGCCGCCTCGGTCTTCCGGCGGGGAAGGTGGCGGTGGTGGGAGACGGCAGAAGGGCGGAGCAAATTTTGGGGAAGACAGACGAGAGAGAGAGAGAGAGAGAGAGAGAGAGATCCGAATTTGGAGGATGAATGTCGGTCAAAGTGAGAGGAGAAATGGGGTTAGTAGTGAAAACGACGCCGCTTGGGGAAGAAAATTGCAGAGTATTTGGCCAGCTGGGCCGCATGGTTAAGAAATCTTTTGTGTGTCGTTGGTGGGCCATTTGTCTCGCCAGAACAACGCTTCGTCCGTGACTCCAGCCGCAAATCTTGAAAACGCCCTGATTTTTTTTTTCGTTTTTCTTTTTTCTTTGAAGTTCCATTATTTGGCCAAAATTCGATCGGCTTCGTGAATACTACATAGTTTAGAGCATAACTAAGTGAATAGTGGTAATTCAGATTCTGTTTTTTGTTATCGTATTTCAATTTGATTTATTGAATATGTGTTTCACAGTTCTTGATTCTATAATTTAAATAATGGAAATTTTGAAAACAATACGTAGAGTTTTTCGGATTTTGTATTTGAAACTTTAAAATACAGGATTATGGTGAAAATAAAAATAAAAATCATTATAGTGTGGTCTAGTGGTCAATAAGGCACCAAAGAATTTAAAAAATGTCAGACGGTTGTCCCGTGAGATTAGTGGAGATACAGTTAAATTATGTTTTTCATTGAATTCGTTATTTTCATATTTATGTTTTCTGATCACCAACCAAAAGCACCCTAGATACTTGTTACTTTTTAAAAGTCAAAAGTTTAATCTATTTTTTGCCGTCTAAAGCCACCATCGATTTTCTCAATTCTACCTCGGCGAACTCTAGAATATTCGAGATTTTTTAAGTTCATAGACAAAGCATAAATTCGATAAGAGTGATTTTCCAATTGTCTCAATTATTAAAACTAGTATTGTTACCTCTTAATTCATCACTTGCAAAAGTTGTTGTCCATGTGTCAACTAAAATTGACGAGAGGATGCAGATAAGATGACCAATGAAAAGAAAAATAGAGACATCCAAATAAAGGATGTTTACAACCAAACAAGTCAATAAAAATCAACTTTTTTTAATGGTACAATAAATGTTCAACGAGTATTTGAACAATCAACCTGAAAAAAGACAAGTAGATATATTAACCATTATGGTGCTCGTACTAGCAATAGAAATTAATCTTATGCAAATAATTGGTTAAATAGGGATGAAATTTCATCCACTTCTAGATTTGAGCTTCCACGTGTTTGAATTTATAACGAAAGTTTATGATTGATATTTTCGAAAAAGTGAAATAGAGACCATTCCATTTCACCAATGAAGCTAGGAAAGGAAAAAATTAATTATATATTATCATTGTTATATTGAAAGGTATAATGTAAGAAAACAAAATAATTTTAATTTGACAAATATCTCCTGATGTTTGAATCCTTCATCCACCTTTTTGTTGAAAAATAATACATTAGAAGATTGCACTTGCAAATCCTCGTAAAAAATATTCCAATCAAATTCCTTCCAAACTCAGGTCATAGATAATTGCATAGTTGGCAAGAAAAACTTGAAATCTATTAATTTAACTCACCAATCTCTTTTGTCAATTCCAACATAACTCAATTGCTAAGGTATATATTTTCGATTAAAGCTTCTGAATTTAAATCTCCACCACCACATATTTTTTTAGTACAACATGTAGGATGAGGGATCGAACTTACAACCTTTTGGTTTGAGATATATGTCAATTGAGCTATGCTCGATTTGGCCCACTTCCCCATGTACAAAAAATAAAAAATGAGAACTCACCAGTCTCTTTGTAATCACCTTTGCTTTTAATTCTTTAATTCTTTTATTATTTAGCCCCCGTTTTGTAACGAGTTCTTTTATAGTTTTATATTTTTTTTAAAATTATGTTTGTTTTCTTCCTATTTATTTCGTATGTTTTTCATATTTATTCAAAATAAAATTGAAATCTTGGCCAATTTTAAAAACAAAAACGAAGTTTATTTGAGAGCAAAATACGACATGTCATGTGGAGATAAATGAAAGATTGCCGTACAAGAACTTTCCTCATCACATAAAAAATAGCTCGGTTCAACCATGGTTGGTCCTAAGAAGGCCATGCGTTGAGGTAAGGGCCAACTATAACTACATAATAAATTCTAGAAACAGTTTAATAGAACGGTTACGTGAGACCCACTACTTCTAACTCTATAAATTGGAGCATCATTCCTTACATAGCTCGAAATCCAACATATACAAAGTTTTGGAAATTATTTTATTTGGTTTTCAAATTTTTCTTAGATTTTGAATACTTGATAACAAGAAAGGTTATCAAAATGAATACATAGGTAAAAGTAGTTGTTGTAAGCTTAACTTTGAAAAACATAAAACAAGAAATAAAATTGTAATCAAACGGAACTTTAATAACCAAAGCGAGCACATAGCTCAGCGGTAATTGATATATACCTCCAACCAAGAGGTTGTGAATTCGAATTCCCTCCCCACCATGTTGTACTAAAAAAAAGGAACTTATTAATAGTTGAAATACATCATGCAAATCATCTATAGTTAGAAGTCGATAATTTTTTGCTTTGTGACAAATTGCCACAGCACAAAAAAAAAAAAAGACAAGATAATGTTTGAAAATTTTGGCAGAATGAAAACATCATTTTCTTGGGTCATTGTCTTGCCTTGTCTTCATTATTCTAAAATAACATGTCTGTAGTTTATTTTAAAAAAATTAGATAAAATATTTCTCCATCTCTTTTAAGAAATGTAAAGAGTTAGCATGTGAAAAATAAGTTAGCAACAAAAATAATCACGTGTGTAATGTTGTGTTATTTAATTCTTTTTCTCGACTCATTTTGATAAGGTTTCTATTTATGGGTTATTACTTATCATTTACAATTTTTTAAAAATAGTGTTTTGTAGCTGCTTATTATTTCTTGTTTCTTATTTCTAAGAAACGTTTCCAAAATTTTGAACAAATTCAAGTTAAAAATATTAATTTTTTAATACAACCAGTGGATGTGAGGATTCAAACTCATGATCTTGGTCAAACAATGCTTAAACCAGAGTTGAATAATTAATTTAAAATTTTAGTTTTCATATAAACTTTTATTTATTTTTTTATTTAAAATTGTAAAGAACAATAAAAAAAATAAATGGTTACCAAATATGTTTATTTTATTTTTTCATAAAAAATAAATAATAAGAAACATTAAACAATCACCAAATGTAATTCTGTTTTTATTTATTAAAAAAACAAGAAACAATAAGTGAAAAATGATAAAATAAAAAATAAGAACGTTCCCAAATAGGTTATAAAATATATATTTGTTTTTGTTTATTTGTCTTCCTTATTAAAATATGATCCCTCCCTTTATATTATAAATATACTTGTTATGGGTAGCTTTCGAATAGGACACGTGTTTGCCCCTCCGTGGGCGCAGGTCCACTGAGAACCGATTCTCAGTGGGGATGTCGCGGAGCAGAAGGTGTGTCTGCTAATGACAGGACAAACACCACCAACGTTTACGCACCGTCAATACCCACAGCTGGCGGTGCGTGCTGTCGGCATGATGAGCGCATCCAACGGCCCTAGGTGACATGCCTAGGCGACGCAGGCAGTGGGGCTATCCTGCACTGTCG
>NW_019104635.1:60090-75161 GCF_001995035.1 Momordica charantia
ACGAGCCCTCACGGGCAGGAGTCTATAACTCACTCAGGATTGAGAATGAGTTGCCTGGTCATCCTAAGAAATGGCAACCTATTAGTTAACGGTGTTACATCTAAAGATTGCCTATTTCGTGGTCCGGTCTTATACAAACTCATTGTATAGGATACCCCCACTCGCATGTCTCCACACGAACGACCTGGATCGAGTCGTCTGTAACCTTTACAGAGTGGGCCGTATCCATAGTGTTGCCAGGATAAGGTACCCAGCCTTATCCATATACTATAGACGCTTTAGGTTATTCACGAGACATTATCCATTCATATATCAGGGGTATATCAAATATATACCCCGTATATCAACTATATACCCAGTATATATACTGTCCCGATTACATCATAAATAACCTTGGATGTTTAGTTTATTGGATTTTGGACAATGCAAAGCTACGATTCAACAACAAATTTATTGAATAAAACTTTATTAAATAGACATTTGTTTTTACAAACAACGAGTTTAGGGCAACACACTCAACAAACTCTCACTTGAACTAAACTCGAGTGGGGTGTACATTATCATAAAGCAAAGGGAAAATACAATAAACTAGGGCATACACTATACCCAATTACATTTCTCCCACTTGCCCTAGACTAACTGTACAAAGCTCGTAAACCTAGACTTTCTAGATGGCCCTCAAACACTTTAGCCGTGAGTGCCTTTGTAAAAGGATCAGCAATATTGTGCTCTGTAGCGATCTTCGTGACAATCACATCTCCTCGCTGCACTATCTCCCGTATAAGGGAATTAAAATCGTAGAAAATAGGGATTTTCCCTATCCATAACATTAGCCCCCACTCTCAAAGTTGAAGATAATGAGTTAGTCGAAATGTCAGACTTCTGCTTTGAGAGTATTTGTCGTAAATCCATTGTCGGTCGTTTATTGTCAGCCATTGTTAGACGATCATCCTTTGTAGGGCATTCTCGGTTGACAATTCATGGTTTGTCATTCATTTCTAGCCATTCTTGGTCGGTTATCCTTTATCGATCATTTTTGGTCGTCTATTTTTCGATATGCCATTATTGGTCCGTCATTCATTGTCAGCTATTGTTTCTTGGCCTTCTGACTTGTTGATCTTGATTGGTCTTCTAACTTGTTGATCTTGACGTACTTTACTTCTAATAATAGCCCCCATTCTTTTGGTGATGTTTTGCTGAGTTGAAGGTCATAATGTGTCACCCAATATCTGTATTGAGAGCAGTAAGAATTTTGTGCTTCTAGTCTGGAAAACCATGTGTATGTTCCTTTTAATGTGATCTTTCAAAGTTTGTTCATCATTGGAGTCGATGCCCTATTTAATCCAGCATTCGGGTAGAGGTTATAACGATGACTTTTTAAAACATTTTAGATCCATTATGTGAAAGTAATACTGACGAAGAAATTTATATGCTTTGGATTTCATGTTGTATGAGGCTACCACTATCTCTAGGAATAGGTGATTAGGCCTACTGACTATCGTCTCGATACTGGAGAGCAAGTTAGTTATTTGCGCTGCTTCTTTGGGAAATGCCAACAAATTTATTAATCTTGTTTATCATAAGGCTAATTAGGAACACAATATTACGTACGTTGTTTTCACTGTTTATGTTGAATTTGTTTGCTCGCCTCCTATCACCTTTAGAATTATCTTCAAACTATCTATTTTCTCTTTGAAAGAATACCAGATGAGTAAGTCATCTATTTTTTTGTTCATATGTTGAAGAGCTAAAGAATTGAATATTTCTTCCATGTGATGATAACTCTAAATGATTGCTCTGTCTGGCTCTCTAGGTATCTGCTAGTCTATGGATTGCTCAACCTGTAGAACTAATGCAAGATCAAGTCTTTATTAGATTTACTTGATCGACTTCATCTTTAAGACTCTAAACATGACTAAGTGATTGTTTGCTGAGGGGTCGGCTCGTTATCATGTCTATTGGGTAGCGCACAGGAAACAAGCACAATTTAGTGGAGCTCGGGACCTAGCCGGTGGAGACAGCCAGGTCGACCGACAATTGCACCCTATTGTGTTATTTGTCTGTCGAGCCTTTGATCGAACTGTTAACAAACTCCATCATCTTTACCTAAATTATGCTCTTCAGGACAAGCTCAATTGAACTTCAACCTCCTTTTATCAAACCAAAATGTTTGCACGCGAGGCTCGACGAGGAAAAAAGCATCACTCTCCAATTCTTAATTATTGACGGAAGAATTCAAGAAAACTGTCAAATATGTCAACATCCTGGGTGGACTACTTGTTCCCTCATGATCGTTTCAAGGTCGATTTGTGACGTAGTCAATTATATGGTCAATGGAGATAATGATTATCCATAACATTCACCCAAACTCTCAAAGTTTAAGATGATGAGTTAGTCGAAATTTCGAACTTCAGCTTTGAGAGTGTATTAATTCAAATGAGCTTTAGGTGTAGATTTTCTAATAGTTGGACTAGAAATCTCGAGTAAGATTGACTTTGAATCAAGTCTCTTAGGCTCTACTATACGGTGAGTTTTAACCATTAGTCTTTTATTGGCCTTGGACTATAACTTAGTTGGGTTGGTTTGCTCGCCTTTAACACTCTTGGGTTACTTAACCTATTTTGACTTTTTGCTAATGGTTTTATACCATGGGTTTCATTGATTGGCTTGAGTCGTTTGCCCGATTTCAATTTTAACCTTGTTGGGATCGTTCACGTGTCTTTTTCAATACCTTTGGGGTTTTTTATCATTTTGGCTCAATTTGCCATTTGGTCTTTTTCGGTTTCACTAACTGACTTTTAGCATATTGATTTGCTTTTGGTTCGTCTTGTTTCTGATGGGATGTGAATCCCAAGTGGAAGCAGTAACACGTGTTCGTGGATCATCCTTTTGAAATTAGAAAACACAGAAAAATAAAGTAGAGGGGATGTGTTATTTTTCTTACCTTTGAGGAACTTCTTCTAAACCGATATAGACACCACCACTTGATCTTCCTCACTAAGTCTCTTGGTCTAGAATCCAGTTTATGGGATCCAATTATTGGGAATTGAGAGAGTTGAGAGAGTTCTCTATATTTTTTTTCAGGAAGAAGAAGCAACCAGTGGATAACACTTCTGCACTATTTTAACCATAAGTAACGTGTGGTAACTCCCCACGTCACAACAACTTCCCACTCCCCTACAATTTTGCAAGAGAGTTTTAATTAATATTAATATTAATTATTATTAATAAATAATAATCATCAATTTAATTAATTAAATAATTTAATTAGTAATCTAATTAATATTTAATTAATTACTTTCACTATTAAATAAATAAATTATTAATTATGAATCTAATTAATAATTAATTAGTTAAATCTAAATATCAATTAATTAAATAATTAACAATTAATTATTTAACCTTTAATCAAATATCACATATTTAATTAAAAAAGTATATATTTGAATCATATTCAATTGCAGCTCTGTTGTTATAACCTATAGTTTCAATATGAATTCAATTCATGTTAATTTTTGTTTGAATCTTATTAAGATAACTCTCTCATAATATATAATTTAATTTTTGAATCTTTATTCAAAATAAATTATATATATAATGTATCATTATATACATTATATACATAACCTTATTTATATAATTTGAATATTTCAAATTCTTGCTCCTCATTTTACTCGTTGTGAGCTAGCAACGAGATTTAATGGACCTACATATTAGAAACTCCAACGATACGAGATTAATTGATTAAACTCATTAACCAAATTAACCAACATTAGTTAATTGTGGATCACTCCATTAAAGACCTGCAATTGCACTTTTCTCACTGTAGAATATTCCGTGTCCATGGAAATTGACTATTGACAACAAGTCAATCCTTCACGAGTGTCTGTAACTTCATCTAAGTCAAATTATCATTTTACCCCTAAGTTACATCTTGCATTTTAAATACCACTACTTCTCTAGTGAACAACATGTTTATGGTCTGACCATTAAACCAAAGTCCCTCTCGGGCCAGTGAGAGGGATGGACACCTTGTTTAAGTCCTGGAGTCAGCATTTAATCACTCATCTACTTATCCTAAGGTTGGGAATGAGTGAATTACATCTTGCGTAAATATGTTCCTAGCTCCCCACTTGGTCTCGTCCCCAAAATGGTAGGATTATTGAGTCGGCAACCTGGGCCATTCTCACCCATACAAATTAAAGAACGATCTCTTATAGGCAAGAATCCATAATTAGCTCAGGATTAAGATCAAGTTACCTGGTCATCCTATGAAATATTAATCTAGTAAGTTTACGGTGTTATAACTAAAGATTAATTATTTCGCGGTCGGTCTTAACAAACTCATTATATAGGAACATGAACGACCTGGATAGAGTCATTTGTAACTATTACAAAACAAGTCGTATCCATAATGTTACCAGGATAAGGTACCCAACCTTATTCATGTTATATAGACCATTTAGGTCATTACTGAAACATTATCCACTTGTATATCCCTGTATATTTATTATATATTGTATATCAAATATATACATATACCGTATATCAAATATATACCGTTCCAGTTATTTATTTATTAATTACAAATATGCGAGCTAAGAGCACGAAACCTAACACTTTCGAGTTCATTGATTAAACTTGTTGAATAGTTGTTACTTACCTAGCCCCCACTTGAAGACGCTTCGTTTAAGGTATAAATAAAAATTTTCTCAAGTATAAAACATAGGAAATAATTGATTTAAATCAAACTAAAAACTCACAGTAAAATAAAATATTACAAGAATATCACATATCATGCTTAAATAAAATTTATGAGAAATAAATAACTAATATATTTTAAGTTTTAATTTACTTTTTGAATACATCACCTCAAAACTATAATTTGTTGCTCTCTTTTATCCCAAAATTAGGGTTTGGTTGGTTAAGATCCAGCTATATCTTAGATAGTCGAAAATTTTTCGTTTTATAAGATTACCAGCTGATGTCGAAAGGGAATGGGTAACACTAATTTGGGTTTGAACAGGGGTCAATGTCGAATCAATGTCGAAGGGGGTGGTATCACAAATCGATCTTCGAACGGGTTCAGGTCAATGTCGAAAGTGTCTGGAACGAAGAAAATGCCACAGATCTAGGTTGTTTGCCATGCACTGCCGTGGAGGGTCACTGGAAAGCYGCAGAAACACCGGAGGAGGAGCATCACACATAGATCTGGTGCTGAGTGGTCTATTCGTGTAGTTGTTGTTCGTCGGAGGGTGCGCGTTGCGCCGTGGGTCCAAAAGTCGCTACAGATCAAGAGGAATGTCGTCACTAGAGGATGTTGCATGTAGATTGCCACTGGGTGTCGCCGGCCAGTCGAGCCATCGCAATCTTGATCGAGGTAGTGGAGATTGAAACGTTGTTGCACACTTACATCGTCGGGGAAGCTGAGCGAGGTTGGCAGTCGTCCAGAGGTTTCAGTTATTGTCAAAAAAGACTTCAAATCGCAGGTCGAGTTGCTGCAGGTTGTTGCACCGCCACTCGTGGAAGCTGTGGGTCTATCGAGATTGTGAAGGAAAGACGGGTTCGGGCTCAGGCCACCGTCCAACGCCGTCGAAGTCGCTAGTGTAGACACCGTATTCGGTCTAGGTTAATTTTACTTATATTATATCTTACTTTACTTTAATTAATTTTATTTTGGCTCTTTTAGTTTAAAATAAAGAAAAACTAAAGTTTATCTTAATTGGTTTTAAGGTAAAGTTTTAATTAAATTAAAAATAGATTTTGTTTTAAAAGAATTTTATTTATTATTAGAAAAAAAATTAAATAAATAAAAAATTTTGATTTTAAGTAAAGAATTTTATTTTAAATAAAAAGATTTTGTTTTAATAAAAAAAATTTGTTTTTTTACTAAACTGATTTTTTTATTATGTTTGTTAGTTTTCCTCGTCAAAACCCATATAACATGGTATTTTCACCTTTATCTTCCTCCCTTTTTTTCTCAATTCATTTTTTAGTCTCCTATTTGTTACCATTGTAGCTTTGCATATTTAAAAGAGGACAACACACAAAGGGAAGTAATGGCACACTGAGAAGGGCAGAGAGACAATAAAAAAAACACAGATGCATGCACTGAAAGGAAGAAGGTAAATGTAAAAAAGGGAAAAAGCTTTTCAATAAAGCTTTTCTCCATCTTTTCTTCTTCCTCCCTCTCTTCTTCTTTCACCTTTTATCTTCCCCTGAAAAAGCACCTACAACACCCAATAATCATAAACTTCAACGACACACAACTATAGCGAACGTTCGAGTAGTAGCAGCAAACGGTGGTGGAATCCAAAGGTGCAAATATAAGGTCGAAGATCAAAACATACACGACCAACCCAAGCGTAGCTTGAGTGGCCACCACAAACAACAATACAGTAGAACTTCGAAGAAGCAAGATTCTGACGAACCTAGATCGATGCCAACTTCATGTTCTGCTAGCAGACGGTACACCCAAATATGAATAATACTGCATACACTTCCTTTTTTTAAAAAAAATGTTTTAAAAAAAAGGTTTACACCCAAAAAGATTTTTTATTGATAATTCAATGTGGGATTTAAAAGAAAAGATTTGTTTCAAGTTTTAAACATTTCTTTTAATTCAAAATAAACAAAAGTTACTTAAAAGATTTTTTTTAAAGTAAAAGATTTGTTAAATAAGTTTTAAAAAAGTGAAGAGATTTTTTTTAATAAGTTTGATTATATAAATAAGAGATTTTTTTAAAACATATTTCAAACTCCAAATAAATAAAATGTTTTATTTTTTATTTTTAAATAAAAGATTTCGTTTAGAGTTTTTTTTTAAAACAAAGTTTGAAAATAACAAGTTTGTATTTACAAAAGAAACGAAAGTTGTATCCTAAGGTGTTGGCACAGTGGCAGGGGACTTACATATTAGTATTCGTGACTCAAGTTTGAGTCCTTGCGTGCCTCAAAATAAAATTGATTTTAGTATTTTATTTTTTTCATAATTGTTTTCCAATTCGAAAACTCCAATGACAGAAATTGGAACCTTCTAATATTATTGAGGTGATAAAATTTTTTTAATAGCCTTCATGTCACTCATACCTATTAACTCATATCATATAACAAAGTGTGAATTAATATAACTGAGACATTTCAATAAAAACACAAAAAAAAAATTGTATTAAATAAAATAATAGGCTAATTTTTGACAATTTGTGGTACTGTTTTCGAACGGGTATTGTAGGGTGCTAACACATTCTCTACACTCAGTTGAGTCCTAAACCAACAATATATTTTTCGCAGACCAAGTATTTTAAAATAGGTGACTAATCACACCTCGTGGATGGTTGGTGACCACTCCAAACCCTTATCTCGAAAGAGACCCTTTAGGGCATGACATCGGTCGCCTGCATCGCAATGACGTTGCGACAGCTTGGCGACTCCACTGAGGACATTGAGAGTCAAGTCATTATTATTGTCATTTATATCCATTATAAAATATTATGATCCATTTTTTATTGCATATATTGTCTTTTAATTATTGGCTTTTATTTTTTTTTTGCATCATTATGCATTTCACACAAATCCACAGGCCTCCTACTCGCGCTTTACCTTTAAATTAGATCGGAAACTGACTAGTGTGACCTTCGTAGAATCTCGATTCTCGTGCAGGCACATTAAATTCTCCACTAAGTTGACTATATTGCAAAATTGTATGGAAGATTTGGGGGCATTTTCCTATAGGATGCATTAGAACATAATCTCACACCCATATTCAAATTACATTTTGATTTTTGTTGTGTTGTTATGTCATTCATGGCCATATCATCTTTTTTTTAATAAAAAATAGGATCATTTTGATGTTTTAATCACAAGGTTTTAAAATTAACCATTTTTTTAAATAAAAAAAGAAATAAAATATTATTTGCCTGTTCATTCTTGCATTGTTTCATTATTTATTTGATTTGAACATGCATCTACATCATATTTATTTTGTATGTTATGTCGATCTCATATTTGGCTCTAGCTCATAGTTGAGTATAAAAGTTCACTCACTTATATCCAAAATTTAGGAGTTCGACCTTATAACCATAGAGTCTAATTTCATATGCATTTTTATGTCTTCCCCTTATGGTGAATTAGGTCTACCATTACATTTATATGTATTTAAAGCCTACTCATAATTGCATGAAGTTATTATATCATTAGGGCATTTGATAGCATATTTAGGTAAGTTTTTTTCTTCTTAAAAATTAAATTAAAAAATAGTTATATTTCTCATGCATCATTTCCATATCTATATCGTAAATTTAAAAAATATCATTCTCATGCATAATGTCACACGTCCATATCATTTTTTTAAAACAAAAAAACTTTCCCATGTCGACATAAATGAAAGGAAAATTATCTCGCATGCATCATTCTACATGTCCATCACATAAATTAAATAAAAAAACATCTACTGTTCACATGCATCATTTCATATATATATATATATATAGCTCAACAACCATATATTTACCATTCTTATTATACAAGCTACAAAGAGTCGAAAAACATGGAAGAATTGAATGCTAAGCTAAAAAGAATAAGAGACGAGATTCAAGAATATGTCATGGAGATGCATAATGTTGAGCTAAAGAAGATGAGACAATACATTGGTAAGATTCAGGGGCAAATCACGAAAATTTTCAATATCTTAAAGAATATTGTTACAATTAGGGACATTTCTCAAACTAACAATGTAGTCGAACCTCATACTAATTCATCATCTAGGGTTGACCCACCTCTTTGTCAACCAACAGAGGGTTTCCCAAAACATAATTCTTTACATGATGCTCAGCTTTCCAAGAAATGCCAACAAACTCCTACAATCTGTCAGGCTGAATTTACATTCCAAGATGGGCAAACATCAAAGGCCAATTACTCAGAAATTTAAAAGGTAAAGGAAAAGAGAATGTTACCAATGAAATTGTTGAAGAAATTGAGAAATTTTTTGTTACAAATCGATCCTAACATGACATGGGCATGACCCACACTCAACAGGGAATGGAAAAAGAAAGTGCAGGAAAAGAATATACTCAACGATGGAGAGATGCAACCGAACAACTGCCAGTGCCTTTGATAAAGAGCTACATCCTGAAAATAATAGAAGCTCTATTAAAATGAAAAATAAAGCCTAGGATTGTCAATGGAGGTCCCAACAAGGATCAGCAGTATACAATCTTTTCTTTAGTACCTATAAACTAACTATCTTTGCAGTATGACCCACAACTAAGATTGTCAACATTACCAGATAATCATAGCAGTCGAAGAGAACTTTTCTCCGATCCCGATATCCTATACCGAGCTGTTATCCCAATTATTTCAAAGCCATTTACTTAGCTACGGTACTCGTAGAACCATTGCAACCGCCTTATCCAAAGTGGTACGACCCGCAAGTTGGCTGTGATTACCATGCAGGAGATGTAGGTCATTCAATTGAAAACTGTACTTCACTGAAGCATAAAGTGTAAGTTCTAATAAAGGTAGGATGACTTAGGTTTTCAAAGAAAGATAACTTACACATGAAGCACTAGAATCATGAGTTTACGAGACTATGGAAATTAATGTGGATCTAATATTTTCCCATTATCAATAAAGTTAACTTTTTCTTTGAAGTCATCTTTGAGATTGCTAAGATTGAAAGATAGTGAACGACTCATATCTTGCTAATGTTGAAACGACAATGAAGTTATTATTAATCTATGATTTAGCTAAGTACATGTAAAAAAGAATGTGAGTATGTGGAAATCGAGCTATTTTTCTTTAAAAAAAAAATCAAAGTCATACATTCATTCATGCATCACTCATATCTTATCATTGGTTGAAAAACAAAAAATTTTTTCTTGGAAAAGACTCTCAATAAAAAGGGAAATTACATGGTTTTAAATTTTTCAATAATAATTTAATGTGGTCTACTTTTGTCATTTTTGTTAATTGAGACTTTAGCAAGAATCATAAACCAATTATAGTAAGTTATATTGGAGGAAAAAAAAGTAAAAAAATGGAAATGGAAGAAATGAAAAAAAAAAGTAAAAGAGAAAATGAAATGAATGCTTTCAACGTTCTCAATGAGATAGAAAGATTATCAAATCTCAACCATTTTACTCTCTTTGAAAGATACTCTTCCAAGCTTTGTTGTCGAGTCAACTAAAAGCAACTTTGTCTTGGCCTTTCTATTTCTTCCCATGTGCCAACCAGCAAACCAACAAGTTTTATATTGGGGCAGAGATTTGAGGTGAGAATCCAAAATAGCACTTTTAGACCTTGAGCCTAGCCTACTGATATATGGTAAATATGGTCAACATTGAGAATTAACCCTTTATTGCAAAAAAATCATTTGTCAGTCTGTCACATACGGTTTTTGTGATGAATAATCATATTTGCCTACTTACCATAAAAGCGTTTTACTAAGCCTACCACATCTAATTGCGTGGTAAGTGTCTAAAATTATCCAGCTAGTGTTATCTTAAGAACTTTAAAGGTAATAAAATAACATTGGGTTCTTATAATTTACTACTTAATGAATTGGTACTTGTAGTTGCACAAACATCTCCCTATTTTGACTGTCTTTTATTCATATCTAAAATTTTCTTCCCAACTCTATTCCGTCTTGTTCTTCAAGCTTAATACTTCGTCTGTTCTTTTCTTTTGAGTAAAAAGTGATTCCAAGACCGAGGATAATGATTTTGAGAATTAGGAAGCTAGCGACCTGACAAATAGTTTCAAGACAGAAGTCTCCTTTGATGAGTTTTGCTTGGGATCAGTTTCATCATGATACTGAAGCAGCATCGGTAAAGAAATAATGGTCATACTTGCAAAAGGCGACTTGGGGTCCACTTTTTTATATGTGATTGCACCCTATTTTATTTGAAAAAAGAGTGTGTCTGGCAAAACAAAAAATGAAAGGTGTGAAAATAGAAAAAAAAAAGAAAAAAAGAAAAAAGAAAAAAATGGATTTAGAAAAAGAAGAAAGAAAAAATAAAATGTCCAAGCCCATGACAATTCTTTAGTTCAATGATTGGGACAATCAAAATAGATCGACGACATCAGTTTCAAAGGCTTCAAGGTCGTTTTTACAAATCTTGAAACTGGGCAAAGTCAAGTAATGCTACATCGGGGCAAAATTGTTACTGCATTATACAACACTTTGAAACAAATGTCATCCAGAGACTAAAAAGGTCACATTTCTCTCGCAGGAAACGGAAAATGCTTCATTGCACAAAGTGGGCTGCTAGACAACATTGCATAAAGAATTTCACTTTGAAATTTATTGCTAAAATGAGAGGCATTTTGCATCAAGAAGTGGACTACAACAATATTCCCATGAAGAATGACACTTCGAAGCTAAGGCTAAAAAAAGACAGTCTTTACATTCAAAGTGGACTACAACAACATTTCCGTGAAGAATAACATATGGCTAAAAAGATGATTTCATCAAATGTCTCTAACTAAGCTCAAAGAAGGAGTGAGGTAGATGAGATGAACTCTTTTGGAGTTATGCAACCAATTCTCAAGATTATTTTTCAAAAGAAATTGTTTCATTTTAACTCTTCTTCATAACAAATCTTTAGAAACTATGAAGTCTCTTATTGTTCAAGAGATTTGCCAAAAGATATTATTGAATTCTTATATTTCTTTTTTCTTTCTACTAGGAAGAAGGAAACTCACTGTTTTTCTTCATCATTAAGTTTTGTTGAAAAATCATTGTTTCCATCCTCAGTTAATCCTAACATCAAATTCATTTTCTTGAAATCAGCCTTCTTGTCAATTATAAGGTCGAGTTTATGAAGCAGTTTAATGAATCAAGATGTACAATGCCTATGAGTTACCTTTAATAGTTCTCTAAATTGGCACATGAGATGCATCTAAAAAAGAATCCCCCACCAAACCTGATATGGTTGAGAAATTACCTTGATGTATATATCTCTTATCAAGTGAAGACATTCATTAAAGAAAAACAAAAACAAAAACAAAAGAAAAGGAAAAAGCAAAAGAGTTGAAATGTTTCCTTCAGTGTAGACATTACTTTTTTTTCATTTGATTCTTGCTAAATATTTGCTAATAAGAGGGATGATAGTAAAAAAAGGACATTATCTGTACCAAATACGGAAAAACTTTTTGTTCTCTTAACTATAGTTTCACAAATCATGCATTCATATCACTTGCATATATATTCTTCAAAAAATAAATCGTTTTCACATCATAGTTAAATTTTGAAAACATGAATATCATGCGTTCATCTAGTGCTAGCATATGCACTATGCATTCGGAGTTACATTCATTAGTTGTACTAAAGTAAATATGGATATCATGCATAAATATGCATTGTGCATTCATAGTCACATTCCATTATTTGAGCCAAAACAAAAATGAGTATCATACATACATATTGCATCTATCTAGCTTTCAGTAAGTATGATAAGACTTGATTAAAGGCTAAAAAGAGTAGGTTTACATGCTTAGTTGGGAGTTAATTATGATGAAAAATGTATGTTCAAGCATATATTTTAGGAAAAATGTGCGTAATTTGTGATTAGGAACTTTGGAATTCAATTATAGGTAAATGAAGGCTAATTTGTGTAAATATGCTTATTTTGTAAGGAAAAGTGAAGATTGATGATCAAAATGCGTCAGGCACATTGCAGACTAGCTTACTAGAGGAATGAGCCAGCCAAGTTACTTTGAAAGTTTCAGCTTCACAATGCTTCAGCCACATTCGATGCCTAGATTGTCAAAACGGGAATAACAACTTTTGACCAAGTAATTGGCCCAAGATTTGTTATTAGTTCCTAAAATCTCTACAACCTCATTTGGTTCCAACCTCCCATGCATTTTTCAACATCTTGTTACCTCCATGGCCTATAAAAGGAGCTCCCAAGCATCACTTCAAGACATCTCATTTTCCATGTTTTGCTTTTTCTTTCTAATTCTTATCAACTTTAGCTTCTAAGTTTTAATTCCAGTTTTTAAGTTTTGTTCTTCCTTTATTGTTTTTAAAATTATTTTTGTTTATTTTTCTATTTGTTCTAAGTTTGTACTTTCCTTTCCATTTCAATGAAAAATGCATCACTTTGTTACCTTCTCTTGTTTTGTCGTTTATTTTACTTCTATGAGTAGCTAAATTATTTCTTCAACCCTCCTACAAATGCTTTAGTTCTTATCACAATAAATTACATCTATCGGTGAGCACGACGTATTACCCTCTCTTTGCTTATCTTGATTGATACAATTTATCTAGTTGATTTTTCTTGTTGGTCACTTGTTTAAATCACACTAGGTTGAATTTAATTCTGAGAAGGTTAGAGTCAAACGGATATCATCAAGGTAAAACGGGAAGTTACTTAGAAATAAGAACTAAAACAAAATTCTAGACATAGGCTCTCTTACCCGTTAAACGTAAGTTGACATTTAATTTATTTAGGATTCTAGAGTTGCATAGACATATGTAAACACTAGCCTAAACTTCTAAACAAACCAAAAGCGGTATGGGATAGGAGTTGAACCAGTTTGCATAAATTGGGTGTAATTACGGGCACATTTGGTAGGTGTAATTCATCATTTTAGAACTAAACAGTAGTAGGGGGTTGGCCTTTTAAATTCTATTATTTTCGTGTGATTTTCGTGTTCAACCAATCTCTCCAATTTTTATCACAATTCTGATTGCTCATTCCAACAGTTTACAAAATCACTTTTAAAAGAAAACTAGTCCCTGTGGAGACGAACTTGGAATACTTCCAACTTATTACTTGCGACAGTGTGCACTTGCACTCGTCCCTTTAGCTATTAAGCAGAGGTTCAACAAAGTACACTATTGTATCATGCATTGAGGATCAATTCATTGATTAAGCTAAATAAAAAATAGATCATATGTTGTCACACATTGTCAAGTGATAAAAATAAATGGAAAATAAAAGTGAGCATCATTTGTCATTCATGACATTGGGGAAGTGCACATTTGTAGATGCACCTATCATTCTTGTAAACATCATTTATGATAAGTACTGAATACTACTATAGGGTACACATAGAAACAACGAAACAGAAAAAAATAGAAAACCAAACTGAAACCGAACTGATTTTTCGATTTATGTAACTTTCGGTTTGGTTTGATTTCTTAATTTATCGAAACCGAAATATTCGGTACGGTTTCAATTTGGAGCTAAAAATGAAACCCCAAACCGAACCGAACTGTATCACATATATATAATAATAAATAAATATATATATATATAATAAAATATATATATTTATCAAACATTTATTATTTTATATCCCATCAAATCAAACATACATGAGGACATTTATTATTTTTGATTGGTGTGAAATCTTTTCCTTTTACCCATTTTTTTCCAAGCAACCTTCCATATCCCCAAACCCTAATTGGAGGTGGTTTTCTACCTCACACTTGACACATCCTTATTAGAAGTGAAAAACACACATGTCTTTAAGTCTGTGAGGCTAAGTTTTATCACCTCGGTATTTTGATTGTCTACTGGGCCAACGCCCATTATGGCCGAGCCAACAAGATCTCCTTTGGTCTCGTTCCCGTTCTTTGTTTAACCGACATAGATGTGTCTTGCTCAGCCTCATATTCCAACAAACTTTACGTCAGAACGCCGTGATTCGCGCTTACCTTAAAGAGCCGTAAAAGCCCTATCGGGAATCTTGTCAGAGATCTTGCCTATAAATATAAACCATTTGCCTCTATCCTAGATACTCGAACACTGTATTTTCTCTCGAATACAACTCAAATTCTTCCTGACTTGGGCGTCAGAGTGTTTTCTCTTGTAGGTTTCCTGCTCATCACATTTCAACTCATCTTCAAGGTCATCATTCCATCTGAGCCTAGTTTGCAAGCTTGGTCATTTTTGTGATCAAACATCTTTCTTCAATTAAATCGAACCCGATCCAAGTCGAGGTCGAAGCCTATGTAGAAGCCATGTCCGCTGCATATTATGTTGGTTAAATCGAACCCGATCCAAGTCGAGGTTGAAGCCTTTGTTAAAACCAGGTCTGTTGCATTTTTTATTTTGGTTAAA
>NW_019104635.1:75411-100056 GCF_001995035.1 Momordica charantia
CTTTTGGTTAAATCGAATTCGATCCAAGTCGAGGTTGAAGCCTATGTTAAAGCCAAGTCTGTTGTATCTTATCTTCGATTAAATCAAACCCGATCCAAGTCGAGGTCAAAGCTTGTGTTAAACCAGTTCGTTGCATTTCTGTCTATGTTAAATCGAACCTCATCTAAGTCGAGGTCGAAACCTGTATTAAATCCAGGTCCATTGCATTTTTTTTTAATAAAATTGAATCCGATCCAAGTTGAGGTTGAAGCCTGTGTTAAAGCTCGGTCTATTGCTGTAACGCCTCAGGCCTAGGATTTGAACCAGGATTCGGAATCCAAATTTAGGGTGTTACAGAACGGTATTAGAGCGGAACCTGTCCCAGTACAATGTGGTTTGGGGACGAACCAATGCGGAAGCTGGTGGGCATATGACGTCCGAGTAGAGAGGAGGAGTACATGAATGAATCGATACTACATTCGAAAGAGAGGGATTCTAAGATCATAAAGCATGATTAAGAAAGCTTAAAAGAAATGATAGTTACTACCTATATTAACAAGATGCATCTTCCATTTCGATAACTCAATCGTAAGAACTTTAAAGTTAAGCGTCTTGACTTAGAGCAATTTTCGACTGGGTGACCTCCTAGTTGCTTTACTCGGAAGCATGTGAGTGAGGACAAAGCATGCACGAAGGACTCGTGTTGGTCTGTAGGGATAGTCTACGCTCTTGTGTTGGAAGGACTCGTGTTGGTCTGTAGGGATAGTCTACGCTCTTGTAAGTAGCTCAGAACTAGACGGTGGCGCGGCCGGGTTGTAGGGGATTCCGAATCCTAGGCCTGGGCTTTACAATTGCATCTTATCTTCGGTTAAATCGAACACGATCCAAATTGGGTCAAAGCCTATGTTAAAGCTAGGTTCTTCAATTAAATTGAACCAATCCAAGTCAAGGTCGAAGCCTGTGTAAATGCCAGGTTCGTTTCATCTTATCTTTGGTTCAATCGAACCCGATCTAAGTTGAGGTCGAAGCCTGTGTAAAAAGCAGGTCCGTTGCATCTTATCTTTGGTTAAATCGAATCCGATTCAAGTCGAGGTCGAAGTCTGTGTTAAAGCCAGGTTCGTTGCATTTTTATCTTTGGTTAAATCGAACCCGACCCAACATCGAGGTCGAAGTCTGTGTTAAAGCCAGGTCAATATCATTTTATCTTACCGTTAAATCGAGTCCAATCCATGATTGAGGTCGAAGCCTGTGTTAAAGCCATCCTTCGTATTTTATCTTATAGTTAAATCGAACCTGATCCAGGTCAAGGTTGAAGTCTGTGTTAAAATCAGGTCCTTTGCATTTTATCTTTCGGTTAAATCGAAACTGATCCAAGCCGAGGTCCCAACCTATGTTAAAGCTAGGTCTATTGCATCTTATCTTGGTTAAATCGAACTTGATCCAAGTTGAGGTTGAAGCCTGTGTTAAAGCCAGGTCTGTGGCATTTTATCTTTCGGTTAAATCGAAGCTGATTCAAGATTGAAGTTGAAGCCTGTGTTCAAGCCAGATCCATTGCACTTATTATGTTAGTTAAATAGAATCTGATCTAAGATTGAGGTTAAAGCCTGTGTCATTCGCATGTTGAGATCCTGCCTAGTGTCAAACTGGGCCCATAAATATCATACCTTCTTTAAATAAAATTTTCGCCTTCCCAATACTTTGTCTTTTTGCCTTTGTCTACCCTTTTAGTTCTGCAAGGATACACACAGGGGACAAGCTATAAACACCGTATTCGGTCTGAGTTAATTTTATTTATTTTATATCTTACTTTAATTAATTTTATTTTGTCTCCTTTAGTTTAAAAAAAATAAAAACTAAAGTTTATCTTAATTGGTTTTAAGGTACAATTTTAATTAAATTAAAAAATAGATTCTGTTTTAAAAGAATTTGATTTATTATTAAAATAAAAAATAAATAAATAAAAAAGGATTTGATTTTAAGTAAAGAATTTTATTTTAAACAAAAAGATTTTGATTTAATTTGAAAAAAAAATGTTTTTTTTACTAAAATTGTTTTTTGATTCTGTTAGTTTTCATGTAATGTGGCTTTTCTCCTTCATCTTCCTCCATTTTTTCACTATTCGTTTTTTTCTTTCCCCTTCGTTACCGTTGCAGCTTTGCATATTTAAGAGAGGGCAAGACAAGGAGGGAAGCACAGTACAGAGAGCACATAGAGAAGAGCAGAGACAAACAAAAAATATCAGGGACATATAGAGAAAGGAAGAAGGTAAATGTAAAAAGGGAAAGAAGTTTTTTAATAAAACTTTTCTCCATCTTTTCTTCTTCCTCCCTCTCTTCTTCTTTCATCTTTATCTTCCTCTCAAAAGCACCCACAACACCCAATAACCATGAACTTCGACGACACACAACCACAACGAACGCCCGAGTAGTAGCAGCAAACGGTGGTGGAATCGAAAGGTGCAAATATAAGCTTGAAGACCGGCAAGCACACACAACCAACCCACGCAAAGCTTTGGTGACCTCCACAACGAGCAATACAGTAGAACTACGGTGAAGCTAGATTCTGACGAACTTAGATCGACGCCAACTTCACGTTCTGCTGGCAGACGATACAACCAAATATGCAGAATACTGAGTATACTTCCTTTTTTAAAAAAATGTTTTTTTTAAGTTTAAAATATCCCATGGAGGAAACTCCTTTTTTATAAATGTTTTTCTTTTAGATTTGTTATAATAAACAAAACTTTTCAAAATAAGAAACAAAATCTTTTAAAATATGTTTTAAATATGTTTTTGAATAAAAATAAACGATTTTGATAAATGAAATTTCTTTTTAAATAAAAAGATTTTTTTAAACGATAATTCAATGTCTAATTTAAAAGAAAAGATTTGTTTCAAGTTTTAAACATTTATTTTTAAATTCAAAATAAACAAAAGTGACTTAAAAGAAATTCTTTTAAAGTAAGATATTTGTTAAATAAGTTTTAAAGAAGTGAAAGAGATTTTTTTTAATTAGTTTGATTATATAAATAAGAGAGTTTTTTAAAACAAATTTCAAACTCCAAATAAACAAAAGGTTTTATTTTTTTCTTTTTAAATAAAAGATTTCGTTTAGAGTTTTTTTTTTTTAAACAAAGTTTGAAAATAAAAAGTTTGTATTTTAAAAAATAAACTAAAGTTGTATCCTAAGGTGTTGGCACATTGGTATCCAGAGGGAGACTCTGTCCTCGAGGAACGTCGTGGGGGAAGAAGAAGAAACCTAGTTTTTTTTTCTTTTTTTAATGAAGAAAAAGGAGGTGGGATCGACAATAATAGTAGGCAATTGAGGAGGCTCAAAGAAGCCTCAATATCATTCCAAAACTACGATTTTAAGCATATAGAACCTGATTGATACCCACGCATTGGCATCCCAAAAAAACATAAAGTGAGATGAAGGTGGAGGGGTACTTACTAAAGGTGGGCGAATTTTGGTATAATTAAATGATAATATATTTTGGCCTAATTCAATTGAGTGTTGCTGTTGGACTACATTGTTTTGGAGAGGAAATTTTGATTTTGATGATAAACATGGTGGAATCCTATCGGGAAGGTTGGGTAATTGGGGAAATGTGAACTATAAGTTGGCAAAAATAGAGAAAACGAAGTATACGTACCAGATAGAGTATTCCCAAATTACTTCTGAAAAGTGGTCGAAAAAGAGTCCAAATGTAGTTGAAACGTGCCCAAAGTAGGTGGGTTTTAAGCCTGAGCCAATGACCCACTAAACTGGTTACTTATTAAGGTTTGTTGGTACATTGAGTTAGCGAAAACCAGCCGAAAACTCCCAGTTGCTGCTGTTGGGAAAAAATATGGGAATTGGGAGTTTGAACATTCAAATTTTGGGAGTTTGGGAGATGAGAACTTATGGGTATTATGGTAGATGATGACAGAAAAATGTGCTTTGAGAAGATGAAGTCATGACCGACCAAGAAAACTCAAATGAAGAATGATGGAAACCTCTTCTCTTTACTATCGTCAAAACGCAGATATGGGGAAAATTTGTGTTTTGCGTTAAAGATAAGAGGGAAAGCGATGATGTGCCCCTCCTTTTTTTTTCTTTTAAAAATTAGGGTTTAAGATTAATTAAACCAAATCCCATTTGGAAAAGGAGAACAACAATGGAAAAGATTCAAACAATTAAAAGTCAACTTCCTAGTAAAGCCCAAAAATGTATATACTCTCTTTTTTTGTTCTAAAAAATCTCCAAATTTGATTAAAAATGAAAAATTATCACAACTTCCTTTATTTTAAATAAAAAATAACTCCCAAAATTAAAATCATGCTTTTTCAAACTTTTTTTCCAAAAGTTCGAATTTTCAAAATTTTGCCCAAACAATTTGTTAAAATCTTAATCTCAGTCCAAATATCTTAACTACAATTAAAAACAATTCAAAAATTTTAAACAAAAGAAAACTACTCTTAACTAATTTACACAAGAAAAAAAACCTTCAAAAGAAAATTTCAATTAAACAAGGAACAAAAATATTTTTTTTTCAAATTCCTAACTTCTTGAAAGTTGGATAGAGGTCTTCCCTCTATCTAATTCTTCTCCAAAATATTTTTTTATACGCTGGCCATTAACTTTAAAAATGTTTCCTTTAAAATCTTCGAGTTCAATGGCACCGTGAGGGAAAATGTTTGAAATTTTAAATGGTCCTGAGCACCTAGACTTTAGTTTTCCTGGAAATAATTTCAAACGAGAGTTGTAAAGCAAAACCAAGTCTCCTACTTGAAAAGATTTAGGCCTAAGCCTCCTATCATGTCACTTCTTAGTTCTTTCTTTAAAAATCTTTGCATTTTCGTAAGAAGAATTCCTATGCTCCTCAAGTTCCATCAGTTGGAGCTTCCTTGATTCTCCTGCAGAAAAAAGATCAAAGTTCAGTCTTCTTGTCATCGAAAAAGCTTTATATTCTAACTCTAAACGCAAATGACAAGCTTTACCAAAAATCAATCTACATGGGGACATGCTGAGAGGAGTCTTATATCTTGTTCTATATGCCCATAGAGAATCGTCTAGTTTTAAAGACCAATCTTGCCTATGGGTTAGCATCGAAATTCATAGGATGAAGGGAATTGTTGTTACTGGTCCATTCGTGAAGAAGAACAACGAAGCGCCGCTACTGTTCGGGTTGAACGAAGCGCGTTGGAGGGAAGTGCAACGTTGCTGTAGAAATTGTCGAAGGGAGGAAGGGATCACAGATCTGGTTTCGTTTGGGCTACTTATAGGTCGTTGGAGACACGGGGTGCTGCACCATCTGGTGTCGTGCCGACAAAGATGGGGTCGTTTGAGGTACCTATCAATTTCATGAAGAATAAGATGAGGTGTGGCAGCTTGGAGAGGGGGGAATGGAAAAGGGAAAACTTAAGAGTTTTTTTTGTTGGGTATTTTGTCCTAAAACTCGTAGTTTGTAAACAGTGAACATTAAAGTGAGGTTATTCAGACAAGTGTTGTTAAATGAAAGTGAATTTTTTTTAATAACTCTAAATTCAATAAACCGAACCCTTGGCTATTATAATGAGTACTTGGACTTTATGTGGAGACATAAACTGGATTAAGTTCAAGTAAATAGCTTAAACAGTCTATAGTACATGGATCAAGTTGGGTACTTTTTCCTAGAGACACTATTAAATACGGCCTGCTTTATGATTATTACAAATGTTGTAAGGTGTCACAAACGAAGTGATCCTGATTTGTTCATATAGAAACATGTGAGCGGGGGTGTTCTACACAATGATATTGTACAAGACTGACCCTGAAATAATCACTGTTATGTATTAGCACCGTTTATGGATAACACTGATTAATTTCGTTTATCGATGACCTAGATAACTTCATCTAAATCCTGTGTCGTCTATGAACTCCTATTTATTCAGGATTCTCCCTTGATCTGCATAGGTGAGAGTAAGTTCATCAAGGCTACTCAATATGCCTCCCATTTTAGGGATAAGAGTGGATAGATAGCTGGAGACATAGAATTAGCAAGACGAAATTCACTCGTACCCGATTTAGGGATAGTAGAGAGGTTGTTCCCTTAAGGCTAATCCCGAGTCTTGAACAAGGGGCCCCATCCTCTCACTGGCCCGAGAGGAATTGGATTTAGTGATTTGATCCTAAATCAATTGTTCATTAGAGGGATGGTGGTACTTAAGGAGAAAAGATGTAACTTAGAGGTAAAACGATTTTTTTTTCTTTATCTAGCTGAGGTTACGAACGGCTTGTGAAGGATGAACTTACCGATGACAGTTATATCGAATGGACACAAATATATCTACAGTGAGGGGAGTGCATCTACAAGCTATAGTGGACAGTCCTGTTAGTTAACAAATGTTGATTAACTAAGTTAAAGAGTTTGACCGATTAGTCTCGAATCGTTGGAGCCCATGATCTGTAGGTCCATCGGGTCTCCATGCTAGCTCATAAATGATAAAATTGATGAACTAGGTGAAACAAGAATTTGAAGTGTTCAAACTCGGTTTTTTAGGGAATATTGTATTTTATATGATATATAATGTATAATTTAATAATTAATTGAGAACTCATTATTATGGAGAGTATGACTTATTTAAATTAGTTTTAAATAAGTTTAAAGTATGAAAAAGAGTTGTAATTTGATTAATGTGATTAATCAAGCTTAGGTGTCAAAGACCAATTAATATGAGATATTAAGTTGGCTTGGTTTTTGTTTTAATAGAAAATTGATATTTCAATTTTTGTTTTATAAAAATTAGTTTTATAAAAATTTTATTTAAAAAATCAAGTTAGTGGAAAAATCTAAATTCAAAGTTGGATTTTCCCACTAACTAGTGGTTTTTGAAGTGTTTCTTCAAGGTAATGACATCTATCTTTTACATGCTAGTGGAGTTTGAAGTGGAAGGCATGCAAGGCTTGTCCTTGCATACATTTGGTCTTTATATAGGTGATGAAGATCTTAATGCTTCCTTGCATAAGTGCAGAATTTTTCCACTCAAATTTCTATTGTTTTCTCCTAGCCATTAGTGTGTTCCCTTTGCTTTTACTCAAAATTCGGTCCCACAACCGTGTTCATCAACCCGAGAATAGCACGGATTTGCCGTTGGTGGTCCCATTGAGTTAGGAGAAGAAGTTATAGTGGAGGTCTTCAAAAGTATAAAGTTAATCACTTCATCTCTGCCTTTTTCATCATATTTTCCAGCATGCTTATTTTAGTTAAATTTTTTTATTAAGCGTATTATGATCCTTAGCTTCCGCTGTGCATGTCTAAAGTTTCACCATTTTTTCTCTTTTTGTTTTATTCCCAAATGCACGATTCCCCTTTTTTTTAAAAAAATAGAAACCGGGGGGGAGGGTGGTTATTAGGTGGGAACGAGCATAGGTAGGAAAAATTATTTTTTTAAATGTAATATTAACTTTATTTTATTAACATAAATGAATTAAAATTAGTCAAATATTTAAATTAAATTTATAATCAATACAAAAACATTAAAAATTTACCTAAATTAATTATTCTATTATAATAAATTAATTTATTAAAGTATACTATTAATTTTTTTCTATAAAAAAATATAATAGATTAAGGCAATTGATAGAATGAAAATGATTAATTTTGTTAAACATATTTCTTTTGTGATAATTATTAAGATTGACTGATAAATAAAATCAATAAATAAATTTAGATATATTGTTTGTAATATATTTACTAATGAGTGAAACTTAAATTAAACCTAATTGCTTAAAATAATTTTAATATTATAGCTTAATAAATATATATTAATTTTGATTAATTCTACAACTTTATACACATATATCATTTTGCTAAATATATATATATATATATATATATTAAATTTTCGGTAAAATAACCTTTACTATTAATTGTTCAATTGATCATCATGCTAAATTGTCAACATAGTTAAATTGTCAATTTAAAATTTAGAATGCTAATATAAAATAATTTATAACTTAAAATTATTAAATTTATATAATTTATTTTTAATTAAATTTAATTAGTTATTAATCAATGTTTACAATGAGATAAAATGCATATTTCTAAAGTAATCACAAAAAATAAACATATATATATATATGTTTTTTCATACATCTTAATTTCAAACATATATACAACCAAACACAGTTATCTTTGATTTCCAAACATCTTAATCCCAGGCTACCTTTTTGAAACCTACAACCAAACGGCCCTAAGGATTTAAAATCCTAAGAACCTTCTTTTGAAAGCAAATTTAGAAAATTTTCTAAGATATTTGGGGAAAAACAAAACTAACTTGAAGATATACAAAATAAAAATAAACAAAATAAGATCTAACTAACGGTCAAATTTTTTTTTCTTTTTTTTCTGGTTGTTTATTTTTTGGGTTSTTTATGTGTTTTGATTGTTCCTTTTTTTTTAAACATTTAATATCACTTTTCAAATGACATTGTATCTAAATATTGGTTAGGAACCAACATTAAAAGTCTGACATATAGAGTATAATTGTTTTTTAATTAGATTTATTTCTTTCTATATTTGATATCGCTTCTCAACCAACATTGTATCTAACTCCTTCACAACTTTTATTTATTTATTTGTTCGACATTCAATGTCGCTTGAAAACTGATATCGTATCTCCATAATTAATGTCAGTTCTTAACTGATATTAAAAATCCGCTTTTTTAAAATCGACATTGTAAATCCACTTTTTTAAAACCATCATTATCTATAAACTACTAACTGAATTGAACGTGACAATTGTTGTGGTGAAGATTTGTGAAAGAATTTGAGAGATTTAACTTATTTAAGGGAATGTATGTTAATTGTATAAGATACAATTAATATAATGTATATAGATACATTATAATATAAAGTTAATTCTGAATGACATTCATAATTAGACTATATAATTTGAGAATTATATTTGAATAAGATTCAAAGAATGATTAATATGAATTAGATTCATATTAAAAGTATAGGTTAAAATTAATGTGAAGGAGATTCACATTAATTTGTTGTTTTCTTTGGTGAAGAACGGTCTTCAAAGGTAAGTTATCCTTCATTGTTGTTTTCTTTTATTAGTATTTCTTCCTAAAATAAAATCGAAGCACAAATGTTCACTCGCTTCCGCTGCGGGATTAAATTCCTTCAGTACTGAGAGCTATCATAGTTAGATTCCATAAAAGTCATACATCAAGTCATTTGTACGACCACCCGAATATAGGGATATGGATTTAACTCTACAACATGTAGCTTTGTTTGACCACTTAACGATTGCCACCACAATTGTCAATCCAAAACTTTATCAAAGGGCTCTGGGCTAGATGGTTATATTGTTTCTCACATCATAGGAGATTATCTAGAAAGAGATAGAATTTATCCCTGTGGTATATCTGTTTTACCATGATGGAGGATGTGACGTTAGTTATATCAATGACTGAATATGGGTGAGCCAAATGGGTGTGTGGTGGAAGTTATATTAATGGATGAATAACTTTTAGGTGAGCTAAATTGGTGGAAGCTACACTACAAAATTCAACAGGATTTTTCGATATGTGACAATAAAGGAAAAATATTTGAAGACAACATTCAAAGTGGTATACTTTTATGGTCGAGTAGGTTATAATTTTAGGAATTGAGAATTGTGATTATTAGTAAAGATAATGAGTGCAGTAAAACCTAGGGATTCTTCAAATATCTTGCCAATATAAAATTTGATTGGTTTTTCCAAAGTATTAGAGGAGCAAAAATTGCACATGGTACAATGTGCTCCAAGTGCTATTAAAGTGGCTTATAAATTTAAGTTTTTATCATTCCAATTGAAAAACTTCAAACATGATTTACTAACTCTAATTGTGTGAACGATATAAAGTTTTGAGAGAGTGTTTTTTGTAATTGGGGTCAGGGAGAGAATTATATGTAATTACTCATTCTTATTTATAGCTAATTACAAATACATTAACTATAAAGATTGATAATTTTATTTTATTACAATAATTCGTTCTAATTTATTTCATTACTATTTTATTAATAGTAAATATTTTTTATTACAGATATTTATCAATTATTTAATTTAACAAGTAATAAATAATTAAAATAAAATTACATAAACTAAAAAATATTAGTATAATTTTAATTAGAACAACCATCGTTAATATAAAATATTATTCACTAAAAAATATATAAATGTTATTAAATTTAATTTTTTGAATATTTAGTGAAGATGAATTATATTTTAACAATTTTATTGATATTAATTAATAATAACAAAGTAAATTTAAATAATTGATAAATTAAATAAAAATGGTAAGATTTTATTATAAAATCGCATAAACTAATACTTAATTAATGGTGATTTGAAAGGCAAAATGAAATTGATACATAAATTAGAGACATCCAATTGTTAATTTCACCCTTCAAGTCTTCATATTTTTTACGATGTTAGAGATTTGAAAGATCCTACCACCTTCTTGTCATAGAAGTTGTTTGGAGGGGAACATTTTTTTGTGGATGTTTGAGTTCTCCTCCTGGTTAACAAAAGGAGTGGAAGAAGACATTGTTGGATAAATATACGTTGTATATATAACCTGTGTAATACTAGCAAACATATTACAACGTAACTGGCTACAAACAATATAGATTCTGACAACTTGAACAACACCAAAACTTAATAAATATAGTCGAGGCACACTTCAATAGCACTGACCTGAAGACAATTATTCGCTCTGCACTAGTTGCTAACAGACTACGACGATCGTCTCAACAAGATACAATGACTAACTCCGGTAGAATAGCAACCTTGAACTACTAGGATCTAGCAGAACTCTTTGATACTTGCTCTTAACACAAATAAGAACAACAACTCAAAAGAATAAAAAAAACTCTTGTGAGAGGAGGATGAACTCAAATAAGAAATGTTTGATGTCTCAAATGAGGAAAACTACAACTATATATAGTTGTCCAAAACAAGTAACATCTCACACAAAAGTAAACACATATGTAAAACATTTTTACATATGTAACTTAATACATAAATGTAAAAAAAATTCACTTAAGAAATAACCTAAGTTTAACATATATGTGTTTTTAACACATATAAAGTTATTTGTAACGTTGTAACTTTAACTAAATAAAGAAACAAATTCACTGTAGTAATAAACGTATTCACAATGTGTAACTTTCACTTTCTTTCACACCGTAAAAACCAACAATCCTTCACATGAAAGAAAGTGAGACAGAAAAATGTGACCAAGTTGTTTAGAGCAAATAGATAAGTTATGTGTCATGAGAGGTGTCTTTTGGACTTGAACCTTCCTTAATGAATATCGATTGAATTTACCGAAGAAATAGTGAAAACTTGCTCTTGAATTATCCTTCTCATGATAAATTGAGACAAAAAATATCACACATAACTTATTTTTTATCTTTGAATTCTATGTAGTTGTGTTCATTTTGGTCCTAGACAAGATCATGAATTCATGAGAGCTTTAGAGAACATAAGCCATTTGAAAAGTTCTCATAGAACCGACCCAATTTTACTCTCGCATAGGTGACATTGATTAAGAGTATTCTGTCACTACCCTTCTTTTAATCAATATATAAATATGACCTTAAAATCAACAGATTACACACATGACATCACAAAAATGGGAAGAAACTCTAAGTTTCTTAGTGTGTCAACTATGAATTATCCAGCGAGTTTGCCTATTGAACCTAGATCTTGGGATCTCTAGTCAACTAGGTCAGGTTACCACTAAATACTTCATTTCATAGGCTCTAGTCTCATTTCCCTCAATGGATATGCAACTTACTCTCTTGACAATCCTTTCGTGAAAGGATATGCAACATTCTCTTTTGATTTTACATAATCAATGAAAATTATTCCATTAGAGAGCAATTGTCTAATAGCATTAGGTATGCATCTTACGTGTCGTGACTTCCCATTGTAGACATTATTCTTAGCTTTCATTGAGGCTGCTAAGTTGTTACAATAAGTACATATGACACGTATAGGCTTTGGCCATAATGGAATATCTTCAATGAAATTTCGAAGTCAGTCTACTTCTTCTCCAGCTTTATCAAGAGCTATAAACTCTGATTTCATAGTAGATCGTACTATACACGTCTGTTTTGAAGATTTCCATGACACAACTGCTCCACCTAAGGTAAATATATACCCACTGGTTGACTTGGTCTCCATGCTATCAGAGATTCAGTTAGCATCATTAAATCCTTCCAGTACATATGGATATTTCGTATAATGCAATCCATAGTCTAAAGTGTACTTCAAGTACTATAAAACTCTGACTAATGCATTCTAATGATCATACCTAAGATTTCTAGTGTATCTTGCCAATCTTCCTACTGAATAAGCAATACCAAGTCTTGTACAATTCATTATGTACATTAAACTACCCCAAACTCTAGAATATTCTAAAGAATATACACCTTCATCATTATTCTTCTTCAATTTACAATTTGGATCAAATGGAGTAACTACCAGCTTACTCTCAAAATGACCAAAATTTCTCAACACTTTCTCTATGTAATGAGATTGAGAAAGTATATATCCACTTGGATTACTTATTATTTTAATTTCAAGGATAACTTCAGCAAGACCAAGTTCTTTCATATCAAAGTTGGAATTTAACATCATTTTAGTGGAATCAATCACTTCTAGTTATGTCAATTATCAACATATCATCTACATATAAACAAATAATGACTCAATCTTTATCTATAGTTTCAACATTGACACATTTATCACACTCATTTATCTTAAATCCATTAGATAACATAGTGTCATAAAACTTCTCATGTCATTATTTTGGTGCTTGTTTCAACCCATAAAGAGACTTGACAAGTTTACAAACTTTATTTTCAAGTTCTTTTACAACAAACCCTTCAGGTTGTTACATATATATTTTTTCATCTAAGTATCCATTAAAAAACGCAGTTTTTACATCTATTTGGTGTATTTTCAAATTTCGTAAAGATGTTATAGTAATTAACATCCTTATAAATGTAATTCTCGTCACTAGGGAATAGGTATCAAAGAAATATAGCCCTTATTTCTGACAACAGTTTTTAGATACCAAACGAGATTTATATTTATCAATAGTGCTATCAGCTTTTTAACTTTCTTTTGAAAATTCATTTACTTCCAATTGGTTTACTTTTAGGAGGTAAATCAACCAATACTCAAGTATTGTTATGCAAAATGTATTCTATCTCACCATTGGTAGCTTCTCTCGAATAAGTTACATCTAGAGATGACACAATTTCTTGAAAATTTTAAGGCTCATCATCTATCATATAAATTATGAAATTAGGTCCAAAGGAAGTAGCTTTCTTAACTCTTTTGATTCTTCTAGGTTCGATCTAGTTTCCTTATTATTTTCACCTTTCGAAGAGTTAGCCTCATGATTCCTTTTGGTACCATTACCTTTTGGTCTTTATTCTGTAAAAGAAAATATATCTTCAAAGAATTCAACTTCAATAGATTCCATAACAGTATTATGATTAATATCAGGTATTTTTTATTTAATCACCAGGAATCTATAAGCAGCACTATGAATAACATAGTCTATAACGACACAATCAACTGTCATAGGTCCAAGTTTTGTCATTTTTTGTAAAGGAACCTATACCTTTGCCAAACACCCCCACACTTTCAGTATTTTATATGATGGTAACYTCATTTTCCACACTTTATAAGGTGACTTATTAGTTTTCTTATGTGGAATTTTATTTAAGATAAAATTTACAGTAAGCAAAGCCTCCCCCCACAAATTATAGAGTAAACTTGAAATATTTAATATGCAATTGACCATGTCCTTAAAAGTTCGATTCTTTCTTTTAGGTACATCATTTTGTTGTGGTGTATAAGGTGCCGTAGTTTGATGGATTATACCATGCACTTCACAAAATTCAGAAAGTGATGATGATTCATATTCACCACCTCTATCTGATCTAAGCACTTTTATTTTCCTCTCAAGTTAGATTTTCAACTTCTGCCTTATATATTTTGGAAACATCTAAGGTCTCATTTTTACTATGTAATAAATATACATAGCAATATTTACTACAATCATTAATGAATGTGACAAAGTATCTCTTACCACCTCTTGTGGAGTACTTTCCAAATCACATACATCACTGTGGATTAAATCTACTTCTTTACACATATGAAAATGACTTTTTAGAAAATTTTGATTCAACACAAATTTTACATTTGTGTCTATTATCAATGTTAAAATTAGGCAATAGTCCTAAACTTACCATTCTTTGTAAAGAATGATAATTGACATGCCTCAGCCTATAATGTCATACATCACACAACAATAATATAAGTAGAATAGTTGTTATTATTATTATTGTTCTTGGGTACTTGTGCCAGTACATTCAATTTAAACATGTCATCGTTCAGATAGCTCTTTCCCATATATATACCCCTTTAGTTAGAATAAACTTATCTAACTCAAATACAAGCTTGAACCCATTTTTATTTAGTAGGGCTTCTAACACAAGATTCTTTCGAATCTCTAGCACATGTCACACATCAGTAAGGGTAAGTATCTTTCCCGAAGTCCATTTCAACAGGACTTTTCCCCTGCCTTCCACTGAGGTTGTTGAAGCATTTCCCATGTACAATTTATCACTACCATCTAGCTTCTCATAAGTGGTGAATAATGATTTGTCCCCACAAACGTGCCTAGTAGCACCAGTATCAATTCATCGGTCTTTAGTGTCAGAGCCCATATTTACCTCAGAGATGATAGCTATTAGGTTGTCATCTTCCACAATGTTGGCCTAGTTATTGGAGTTTTGTCCCTTCTTGTGTTTACAATTTGAAGCTATATGACCATTCATGCCACAAACCCAATAGATTACACGAATGCGCTTGTTAACGTCATTCCTTAGCCAAAGATTCACATTCTTTGTCTTGAATTGATTTTTTTTTTTGGATGACGTCTTGAAGCTTCAGCAATATGTGCATTAGCTTTAACTTTACCTGGCTCTTTGTCTCCCTTTCTGTTGTCATCTTCAATACGAAGTTTCACAATAAGATTGTCCATGGACAACTCATTTCGCTTATGTTTGAGATAACATTTGAATTCGCTCCAAGTATGAGGCAATTTCTCAATCATAGCAGCAACTTGGTATGGTTCATTAATGACCAATCCTTCACTATGCAAATCACTGATGATAATTTGCAATTCTTCCAACTGATTGACTACCAACTTGGTATCAACCATTTTATAATCTAATAATTTTCCAACAAGGAATTTTTTAGTACCAGCATCTTCCAACTTATATTTCTTGTCTAATGCCTCCCACAAGTGCCTTGAAGTATCAAAGGCATTGCAGTAGACATTATATTAGGTGTCATCCAAGTAACTCAGGATGTGTAGTTACGACACAGAAAGTCTGAATGCAATCATGCTCGCTTGGCAGCTTCAGTTTCAGGAATGATTGCTTCTAGCGGAATAGTTTGGCATACCTCCTTAGGATGTGAGCAAGATTCAAGGTGGTGAGGTAGAAGATCATCTTTTGTTGCCATCTTGAAGTTTTTTCCCATGAACTTCTATGGTTTCTCAGCATGAGATTTGACAATGGTCGATCCCATCATCGCAGGAGCATTGGTAGAAGTGTTTGCAGCCATGATTAATTGTCTCTAGATTGTTGGATAAATATACACTGTATATATAAATTGTGTAATACTGGCAAACAGATTACAACGTAACTGGCTACAAATAATACAAATTCTGACAACTTGAACAACACAGAAACTTGATAAATATAGTTGAGGCACGCTTCAATAGCGCTAACCTGAAGACAATTATTCGTTCTGCACTAGTTGATAGCAGACTACAGCGATCGTTTCAGCATGATACAACGACTAACTCCGGTAGAACAGTAGCCTCGAACTACTCAGTCTAGCACAACTCTTAGATACTTGCTCTCAACAAAAATAAGAACAACAACTCAGAAGAAGAGAAAACTCTTGTGAGAGGAGGATGAACTCAAATAAGAAATGTTTGATGTCTCAAAGAAAACTACGAATATATATAATTGTCCAACACAAGTAACATCTCACATAAAAGTAAACATATATGTAACATTTTTACATATGTAACTTTAAGACATAAATGTAAAAAACTCATCACTTAAGTTTAACATATATGTGTTTTTAACACATATAAAGTTACAAACGTGTAACTTTAACCAAATAAAGAAACAAAATCACTGTAGTTATAAACATATTCACAATGTATAACTTTTACTTTCTTTCACACCTTTAAAACCAACAGACGCATCAACTTCTGTAGCCTTTAAAGTTGTTTTAATTTGAGGATGATTGTTTGAGGGTTATTGATTTGACCAAATTCGTGCAATTTATTAAAATTTTCCCTTGCCTTAGAGCATGCAACAAAGTTGGTGCATGAGAGAAATGGGCGGTTGAGAACGAATATTTTGGGTATGGATTGAAGATATTCCTTATCCACATGGCTGGAGGATATGGTGAGCACAAATGTTGCTTCAGCTTTGCCTCATTCTTAAGCTTTGTTTTGATTTCCTGTTTTGTAATATATATATATATATATATATAGTTAAGCAGAAAAAAATTGTTTATGGTATAAATGAACAAAGAGAATAAAATTATAAAACAATTAATTAAAAAGTAATGAATCTCATTAATAGATAAGAGATAAATGATAAAAGTTATGAAGTAATTATTGAAAATGTACGAGGTTCCCAAAATAAGGAGGGAGACTGAGATTGGATTTTTGGGCTAAGTAAAGCCCATTTTATAAGGCAATATTTGATTTTTGTCCCTTATTTGAAAATCTAAGTTTTCTAAGCTTTTGCTTATATGATTTTTGTATGAAATTGTGTAATATACACTTACCCTCGAAGTCAAAGAACAAACTTAGATCTTCAAATTATGTAACATATAAAAGTGACATGAGCAAAAAGTTATAAAAAAAATAAAAAAAACCTAGGTTTTCAAAAGAGGGACAATAATCAAACTGTCTTGGAAAAATGGCTATTCGGCCCAAAAATCCAATGAGATCGATGAGGTTATAGAAGAGAAACGAGGGGCCTCTTTGTTTGATAACTATTTCCTCTTTATTGTCTTATTTTTAGTTTTTTTTAGTACAACTTGTAGGGTGGAGATTCAAACCCACAACTTTTTACCGATGATATATGACTTAACTTAGGTTGGCTTTATTTTTTATTTTTAGTTAAATAAAATTGAGTAGATATGATATAAAAAGATATAATATACACCCGAGTAGAATATAATGTATTAAAGAAAATATAATTTACAATATAAAAGTACAAATTATAGTTTAAAAACATAATAAAATTTCGAAATATTTTTACTTTAATTAATAGAAAATATTTTTTTGTTTAGAAAACATAATATCTTAAATAAAAAATTAAATTTCAAAATATTTATTTTCATAGTACAATTTATGGGGTGGAAATTCGAACACATGATTTTATTACCAAGGATATATGACTTAACTCGTGTTGGCTTAGTTTTTTATTTTTAGTTGAATATACTTTAGTATGATATGAAAAGGTATAATATCCGCTTGAGAAGAATATAATTAAGTAAAGAAAATATAATTTGCATACAAATTATTATTTTAAAAAAAATCTAAATATTTTTAATTTAATAAATAGAAAATATATTTTTGTTTACAAAATATAAGAGCTTAAATAAAAAACTTAAATTTCAAAATATTTACTTTCTAAAACAAAAAAAATAAACTTTCAAAATATTTTTAATTTAATAAATATAAAATATAAAAGAATTAATGATATGTATGAGATTTGAACTAGGATGCCAAAGGGGAGTAGAATGCAAATCAATTCGCTTTTTTTTTTATATTTTATTTTAAACCACCAAACTATTTCCAAGAATAATGCTTGGAAAATTGTAGGTGGTATATGTGACTTCACTCTTCCCAAATTGCATGGCGCTGGCGTCATGTTTTTTTTTTTTTAATTTTTGCATGTTGTCTCTTAAAGAAATGACATATGCAAAAAATAATATATAATTATTATTGTGCTATAGTTGTTTTACACCTCATTTTTAATTTAGAGATCTTGGGTTTAAATCTCCATCATGTTATTTTTTTTTCTTTTTATTCTATATAAATTTATAATTTTCAAATTGTTTTCTCTTTTAAACAAATATAAATTTAAATAAATGTTACCTATTAAAATTTATCTTCTCTTCTAAAAATAAAATAACAACTAATTCCAAAAAATAAAATAAAAATATATTGTTTAAAAAAATTTTAGAATAAAAGATAGAATTTATTTTACCAATTGAGTAAACGAAATGAATTAAATTTAAATCAATATTGCCTATTAAAATTTATCATCTATTCTAAAATAAAATAACTACTAATTCCAAAAAAAANTCATTTTCCACACTTTATAAGGTGACTTATTAGTTTTCTTATGTGGAATTTTATTTAAGATAAAATTTACAGTAAGCAAAGCCTCCCCCCACAAATTATAGAGTAAACTTGAAATATTTAATATGCAATTGACCATGTCCTTAAAAGTTCGATTCTTTCTTTTAGGTACATCATTTTGTTGTGGTGTATAAGGTGCCGTAGTTTGATGGATTATACCATGCACTTCACAAAATTCAGAAAGTGATGATGATTCATATTCACCACCTCTATCTGATCTAAGCACTTTTATTTTCCTCTCAAGTTAGATTTTCAACTTCTGCCTTATATATTTTGGAAACATCTAAGGTCTCATTTTTACTATGTAATAAATATACATAGCAATATTTACTACAATCATTAATGAATGTGACAAAGTATCTCTTACCACCTCTTGTGGAGTACTTTCCAAATCACATACATCACTGTGGATTAAATCTACTTCTTTACACATATGAAAATGACTTTTTAGAAAATTTTGATTCAACACAAATTTTACATTTGTGTCTATTATCAATGTTAAAATTAGGCAATAGTCCTAAACTTACCATTCTTTGTAAAGAATGATAATTGACATGCCTCAGCCTATAATGTCATACATCACACAACAATAATATAAGTAGAATAGTTGTTATTATTATTATTGTTCTTGGGTACTTGTGCCAGTACATTCAATTTAAACATGTCATCGTTCAGATAGCTCTTTCCCATATATATACCCCTTTAGTTAGAATAAACTTATCTAACTCAAATACAAGCTTGAACCCATTTTTATTTAGTAGGGCTTCTAACACAAGATTCTTTCGAATCTCTAGCACATGTCACACATCAGTAAGGGTAAGTATCTTTCCCGAAGTCCATTTCAACAGGACTTTTCCCCTGCCTTCCACTGAGGTTGTTGAAGCATTTCCCATGTACAATTTATCACTACCATCTAGCTTCTCATAAGTGGTGAATAATGATTTGTCCCCACAAACGTGCCTAGTAGCACCAGTATCAATTCATCGGTCTTTAGTGTCAGAGCCCATATTTACCTCAGAGATGATAGCTATTAGGTTGTCATCTTCCACAATGTTGGCCTAGTTATTGGAGTTTTGTCCCTTCTTGTGTTTACAATTTGAAGCTATATGACCATTCATGCCACAAACCCAATAGATTACACGAATGCGCTTGTTAACGTCATTCCTTAGCCAAAGATTCACATTCTTTGTCTTGAATTGATTTTTTTTTTTGGATGACGTCTTGAAGCTTCAGCAATATGTGCATTAGCTTTAACTTTACCTGGCTCTTTGTCTCCCTTTCTGTTGTCATCTTCAATACGAAGTTTCACAATAAGATTGTCCATGGACAACTCATTTCGCTTATGTTTGAGATAACATTTGAATTCGCTCCAAGTATGAGGCAATTTCTCAATCATAGCAGCAACTTGGTATGGTTCATTAATGACCAATCCTTCACTATGCAAATCACTGATGATAATTTGCAATTCTTCCAACTGATTGACTACCAACTTGGTATCAACCATTTTATAATCTAATAATTTTCCAACAAGGAATTTTTTAGTACCAGCATCTTCCAACTTATATTTCTTGTCTAATGCCTCCCACAAGTGCCTTGAAGTATCAAAGGCATTGCAGTAGACATTATATTAGGTGTCATCCAAGTAACTCAGGATGTGTAGTTACGACACAGAAAGTCTGAATGCAATCATGCTCGCTTGGCAGCTTCAGTTTCAGGAATGATTGCTTCTAGCGGAATAGTTTGGCATACCTCCTTAGGATGTGAGCAAGATTCAAGGTGGTGAGGTAGAAGATCATCTTTTGTTGCCATCTTGAAGTTTTTTCCCATGAACTTCTATGGTTTCTCAGCATGAGATTTGACAATGGTCGATCCCATCATCGCAGGAGCATTGGTAGAAGTGTTTGCAGCCATGATTAATTGTCTCTAGATTGTTGGATAAATATACACTGTATATATAAATTGTGTAATACTGGCAAACAGATTACAACGTAACTGGCTACAAATAATACAAATTCTGACAACTTGAACAACACAGAAACTTGATAAATATAGTTGAGGCACGCTTCAATAGCGCTAACCTGAAGACAATTATTCGTTCTGCACTAGTTGATAGCAGACTACAGCGATCGTTTCAGCATGATACAACGACTAACTCCGGTAGAACAGTAGCCTCGAACTACTCAGTCTAGCACAACTCTTAGATACTTGCTCTCAACAAAAATAAGAACAACAACTCAGAAGAAGAGAAAACTCTTGTGAGAGGAGGATGAACTCAAATAAGAAATGTTTGATGTCTCAAAGAAAACTACGAATATATATAATTGTCCAACACAAGTAACATCTCACATAAAAGTAAACATATATGTAACATTTTTACATATGTAACTTTAAGACATAAATGTAAAAAACTCATCACTTAAGTTTAACATATATGTGTTTTTAACACATATAAAGTTACAAACGTGTAACTTTAACCAAATAAAGAAACAAAATCACTGTAGTTATAAACATATTCACAATGTATAACTTTTACTTTCTTTCACACCTTTAAAACCAACAGACGCATCAACTTCTGTAGCCTTTAAAGTTGTTTTAATTTGAGGATGATTGTTTGAGGGTTATTGATTTGACCAAATTCGTGCAATTTATTAAAATTTTCCCTTGCCTTAGAGCATGCAACAAAGTTGGTGCATGAGAGAAATGGGCGGTTGAGAACGAATATTTTGGGTATGGATTGAAGATATTCCTTATCCACATGGCTGGAGGATATGGTGAGCACAAATGTTGCTTCAGCTTTGCCTCATTCTTAAGCTTTGTTTTGATTTCCTGTTTTGTAATATATATATATATATATATATAGTTAAGCAGAAAAAAATTGTTTATGGTATAAATGAACAAAGAGAATAAAATTATAAAACAATTAATTAAAAAGTAATGAATCTCATTAATAGATAAGAGATAAATGATAAAAGTTATGAAGTAATTATTGAAAATGTACGAGGTTCCCAAAATAAGGAGGGAGACTGAGATTGGATTTTTGGGCTAAGTAAAGCCCATTTTATAAGGCAATATTTGATTTTTGTCCCTTATTTGAAAATCTAAGTTTTCTAAGCTTTTGCTTATATGATTTTTGTATGAAATTGTGTAATATACACTTACCCTCGAAGTCAAAGAACAAACTTAGATCTTCAAATTATGTAACATATAAAAGTGACATGAGCAAAAAGTTATAAAAAAAATAAAAAAAACCTAGGTTTTCAAAAGAGGGACAATAATCAAACTGTCTTGGAAAAATGGCTATTCGGCCCAAAAATCCAATGAGATCGATGAGGTTATAGAAGAGAAACGAGGGGCCTCTTTGTTTGATAACTATTTCCTCTTTATTGTCTTATTTTTAGTTTTTTTTAGTACAACTTGTAGGGTGGAGATTCAAACCCACAACTTTTTACCGATGATATATGACTTAACTTAGGTTGGCTTTATTTTTTATTTTTAGTTAAATAAAATTGAGTAGATATGATATAAAAAGATATAATATACACCCGAGTAGAATATAATGTATTAAAGAAAATATAATTTACAATATAAAAGTACAAATTATAGTTTAAAAACATAATAAAATTTCGAAATATTTTTACTTTAATTAATAGAAAATATTTTTTTGTTTAGAAAACATAATATCTTAAATAAAAAATTAAATTTCAAAATATTTATTTTCATAGTACAATTTATGGGGTGGAAATTCGAACACATGATTTTATTACCAAGGATATATGACTTAACTCGTGTTGGCTTAGTTTTTTATTTTTAGTTGAATATACTTTAGTATGATATGAAAAGGTATAATATCCGCTTGAGAAGAATATAATTAAGTAAAGAAAATATAATTTGCATACAAATTATTATTTTAAAAAAAATCTAAATATTTTTAATTTAATAAATAGAAAATATATTTTTGTTTACAAAATATAAGAGCTTAAATAAAAAACTTAAATTTCAAAATATTTACTTTCTAAAACAAAAAAAATAAACTTTCAAAATATTTTTAATTTAATAAATATAAAATATAAAAGAATTAATGATATGTATGAGATTTGAACTAGGATGCCAAAGGGGAGTAGAATGCAAATCAATTCGCTTTTTTTTTTATATTTTATTTTAAACCACCAAACTATTTCCAAGAATAATGCTTGGAAAATTGTAGGTGGTATATGTGACTTCACTCTTCCCAAATTGCATGGCGCTGGCGTCATGTTTTTTTTTTTTTAATTTTTGCATGTTGTCTCTTAAAGAAATGACATATGCAAAAAATAATATATAATTATTATTGTGCTATAGTTGTTTTACACCTCATTTTTAATTTAGAGATCTTGGGTTTAAATCTCCATCATGTTATTTTTTTTTCTTTTTATTCTATATAAATTTATAATTTTCAAATTGTTTTCTCTTTTAAACAAATATAAATTTAAATAAATGTTACCTATTAAAATTTATCTTCTCTTCTAAAAATAAAATAACAACTAATTCCAAAAAATAAAATAAAAATATATTGTTTAAAAAAAATTTGGAACAAAAGATATAATTTATTTTACCAATTAAATAAACGAAATGAATTATATTAATGTAGTAATCATAGTTTAAAATTAAAAGCACCTAATTACATTTTCTAATAATATATTTTTTCAATACTAATTATTTTAGAATTAGTTGTTATTTTATTTTAGAAGAAAAGATAAATTTTAATAGGTAACATTTATTTAAATTTGTTCAAAAGACAAAACAATTTGCAATATAACATTTTATGGAATAAAAAAGAAAAAAAAAAGTGAATATAGACTTGAATCTAAAACCTTTAATTTAGATTTAAAATTAAGTGTAGACCCACCGTTGCAAAGTAGTAATATTGTTTTTTTATTTGCATATATTGTTTCTTGAAGAGACAACATGTCAGAATTAAAAAATAAAAAATAAACACATAACGCCATGTAATTGGAGAAGTGTAAAATGACATAGGTCGTTTCTTCTTCAAGAGACGATCTTCAATTTTCTAATCATTATTATTGAAAATAATTTTGTGGTTGATATATATTTAGAATAAGTTTAAAATAAAAAATTATTAAAAATAAATCTCAAATCAATGCATGCACCAACTCACCAAACAAATATTTTGTTCTCTATACGTGCCTAAACACAAAAAAAAAAAAGGAAAACGAAACTACTTTTTGTTGTTTTCAAAATTTGGTCCCATTTTTTTTTAAGTTTCTTTATAATTTATAAACGAGAAACGGGATAGATTACCAAACAAGTCTGTTTCTCAAAAAATGAGAAACGAGAACAAGAAACATGAAATAATAACGTTACCTGGGTCTGAGAATACCCATTTTTAAGGTCTCAAAATTGAGGTGTGTCTAATTAATTGATTATATTCACACCTGTAAATACTATGGAATCAAATAAAAATTTGATTCTTATTCTCTTAAAATAAATGTGGGTTAAATTTTTCTATTGTAATTGATTTTTATTCCGATTCATGATAAGTAAATTGAGCTCTAGTCCTCGTGAACACTTCACAATATTTGCTAGAGAAAATGTCTTTAATGGATAATTTTAGAACTAATATTTCACAAATAACTAAGGACCTGTTTAGTTGGAAACTTTTTGTTTTCAGATTCACGCTTTTGACGAGATTCGCTTTTGAAAACTATTTATGGATTCTATGATCCAAATAGTTAAAAATTATGAAAACGACTTTTTAATGTTTTCAATGTTTTCAGATTCAAAATTTGAAAATTTAAGATGCAGAATTATATTAAAAATGATAAAAATTTTGATAAATATATTACTTCATATTATAAACTCATTTTATGTTTGTTAAAATTAAAACATGTAAAATATAATGTATTTTAAATTACATAACATTGTAAAATAATAATTATACAAAATTCTAATAAATTAATTAATATAACTTTAGATTAAACTTAGTCTTTCCTAATTTACAAATGTATTTATATATTACTTGACATGACCCGTCCCAAACACCGACTAGTCCTAGAACGAGTCGCGCCGACACAGACCCCGACTAACTACGAAGTCAGTGGTCAACTTCTTTCTTTCCTTTGACCTGAACTTTGACTAACAACTCCGAATGGATGCACAATAAAA
>NW_019104635.1:100585-117338 GCF_001995035.1 Momordica charantia
CCTAGTTACGCCAACTTCTCAACATGCTCTAAAACACATTGTAAAACATATAAAACATTCTTTCTTTCAAACATAAAACAGATCGATAAAACTCAACACCACACATGTATCCATATTCTATTCTGGTCTACTAACGTAGAGTAATCTTAATACGCACAGCAGTGGTCCACTAGCATAGAGTAATCTCAATACGCATAGCAGAATAATTCTCTCAACACGTGGAGTAAAATGGTCCCAAAGACCTCCTATTTCTAGGTATACTATAGAAAAACATTCACATAGCATACGGGTAATCACCTGGATACAATAACATGGTGGTTTGAAAACTTCTTTCTCAATCTCATAAACTGTTCTAAAATTCTTCTTTCCTTCTTTCTAAGAACTTTTCTTTCTTTCTCAAATCATTTCTAAAATCTTTCTTCCTAAAAACATTTCATGAAATTCTAAAATCATTTTATGAAATCTCTTTCTAAATAACATTTCATATCTTTCTTCAAATATTTCTCTAAATCATACAACATTTCTAAATTCTCAAAAACATTTCTAAATTCTCGAACAAACACATTTTCTTTCATTCTTAGCAGAAATGCTAAATCATACATAATATGTAATTTCTCATAAATTCTATATTAATAGGTATCTAAAACCATTTAATAAAATAACCACTCACAAATTCTTCAAACTCGGTCGTCCTCCATTCCAATTTCTGCTCGACCTGAAATATCGATTCAATACCAAATTAAATTCATGCTTTAATCCAATTTAACTTCAACATATTTTTGTTTCCAATTTAAATTACATTATCTTACAAATTAATCCACATAAATCCAATTTTATAACTCAGTCCCCCTCTTCATTAACAACCCACCCTTTTTCTCTCGCTTACCATTTACAAGTGGGTCCCACCAAAATCCATTGAATTTCTCTTCCTTTCACCTTCTCACGTGATTTCCCCTTTCTTTTACCAATTCATTTTTACTTTTCTCAATTAAATTCTATTCAAAAAAATTCCTCTCTCTCTCTCTTCCCAAAAACTATTCATCTTCTTCTTCTTTCTTCTCCAAAACCCACGGATTTTCTTCCTTTCTTCCATCCTCTTTCTCTGTTTTTCTTTCTTTTTCTTCAACCAAGAACCACAATTTAAACCTCAAATAACTTGTCCTTCACAAAACCCACAAATGAAAGGAGTCTATTTTCGAGAATCTCATGGTTTAAAACACTGAAACTTACCAAAAAACAAGCTTCAAAAACTCCAACCGGTTAAAAAAAAACTCTTCCTTCCTCTTAGCCGTACACCACCTTCGATTTCTTTCTCTTCCTTGTTCATTCTTCTTCTCCTACGTTGTCTCTCTTTTTTCTTCACACTTCTTTCTTTTCTTTCCTTTTTCTGTTCTTATGCTTTCTCTTTCTTTCTTTTTATTTATTCTTTTCCTTCCTCTCCTTTTCTTTTCTTTTTAAAACACCTGTCACCCACCTTCTTTAATCAACAACACACACACGTGCCTTCCTAAAAAAAACTTTCATTTCTTTCATTTTTTTTCTTGCGAAATTACCAAAATGAGCTTCCAACTAAAATTCCAATTTTTTTTCCTTTTTTTTGTTTTTCACTTTGAAACGGTCCTTACATTACTAAATACAGAAGAATCAAATGTTTTGGCAATTCATGAGGGATGAATCAAGATAATTTTGAATCAGTGCTCTCAATTTTTTTTCATCCTTTGCTGTAATAATATATCGGGGTTTGCAACGATAACTTGGTATATCCACTATAGAACCATTAACTAAAATGTCTATGATTAACTAATTGGTGGGCTTGAGGAATAGTCGAAGCCATACCCAATCAAAAAAGGATGTTTTTTTTTTTTGCTTGGTTTGGCCGAAAAAGGATGTTATCCAAATGCATTTCAAGTAATTGTAGTAAAACTTGACCTAATAATCTTTTAAATTAAGATTCAATTACCAAATTTCATTGAATCTCTTCTTTTCAAATTTTTGTTTTTTATTAACAACTAAATACACCCATTAAGTTTTCAAACTTTTATGGATTCTCATATTTTAAATTTTTATTAATTCCAATATCGCCCTTAATTATTATTTTATTCGATTAAATTTGTTTTTTTTTTAAATGATTAGATTTGTTTTTATCAAATTTTTTTCCATATTTGGATTTCAAATATTTTTTTTTGTTAACCCAACATAAAAAATCTCATATTTTACTCCTATCACAATTAATACCGACTTTTTTACTTTTGTAATCAAAATTTAAAAAATTCATCTCTCGTTTTTTTTTCCGGCGTTTTCTTTCACGCCTTTTTTTTTTTTGCAATAGTATGATTAAATATATTTTTATCCCATAATTTACGATACGATAAACATATACTAGCTTTTAGTGGTATATACTCAAATAGTTACATAATATAAACCTTGAAGTATTGAGTCATATATCCAAAATCTAATAAACTCCATGACATGATTTTAGGTTTTCAAATTAGAGATTTAGAGATTTCAAAATAAAAATTAATTTCATATTTGATTTTATTTTTTTCTTATTTAACATATATTATAAATGACCTATGAGTAATTTTTTTAAATGGATTCCACCTATAATGTAAATTGTTAAAAAGTTAGGTTCGTTACATAATTTGAATCCTAAAATAGGCTAGTTGTGTACTAATCCTAATTTGCTAGAGTATGACTTTTTTCAATTGCCCAAAGGTTGGTAGTTACCACCCACCTTTCCTCGCACCAATGACAACTGCCTATCATACATGAACTCGAATCGATTTGGCCAGTAGAATTGAGCCAGACCAGAAATAAACGCAATGTGAGCATCCATAAATATAATCGGTTGCCTTTGAAGTTGTGGGGATCCCATAGTACTTGGATAGTAGTCTTTCGTAAGCAGGAGCATATGAGAAGTAGGTCCCTTATTTTTGACGTTCTAGCCTTTGTAGTCCCTAAGGGCCCATTTGGTTGGAAATTCGAATTTTGTTTTTGTCTTCAGATTCACTGAATCAAATGGATTCAGCGAATTGGCGTTTTACATAATTTTTGAGATTTGTTTCTGAAAACTGTTTCCGGATTATGTGATCCAAACAGTAGAAATTTTGAAAACGACTTTTTTATGTTTTCAGTGTTTTCAGATTCATAATTTGAAAATTTTAAGAGACAGAATTATATTAGAAAGATAAAAACTTTGATAAAATATATTACTTCATATTATAAACCCATTTTATGCTTGTTAAAATGGAAACATGTAAAATATAATGTATTCTAAATTATATAACCTTGTAAAATAATAATTATACAAAATTCATAAAAAAAAGTTAATAAATTAATTAATATAATTTTAGATTAAACTAAAATTTAGTTTGTAAGTGCTTCTAGTTTACAAATATATTGCTAAACAAATGTTGAACAATTTTTTAAATTGAGATTCAATTACAAAATCTGCTACTAAACACATATTTGAAAATAAACAATACAACTCTGATTTTCATTGAATCCCTTATTTTCAAATTTCTATTTTCTAATGACCAACCAAACGCACCATAAATAGCCATTTGAAAAAAAAGATAAATTCTATTTTTCATCGACTTTTAGGAAAAAAAAAAAGGAAGATTTCAACTATTTTGGAAAACAATCCTTGGTTTCTAAATGGAAGAATGAACGTCAAAAGTGGTAAGTTATCGGTTTTTCTTCCTCACTCTTGTATGGGTGAACTTGGGGTGAAAGTTCGCATCGGTTCGACTCGTTTCAGTTTGGTTAGAACAGGCGTACGGACCGAACCGAACCAAATACGTTCGGTTCGGTTGCTTATTAATCCAGTAGGGTCTCTTCCTTTTTAAAACAAGCTTGCGCCGTCCCCTCTTGCCTCTTCGATCAGTTCAGTTCACGACCCACGGCCCTCCTCCCCCTCTCTCTGTGACCATCTCCGGCGGCGGCGGCCTTCTCCAGCGGCGAAGGTGACCATCTCCGGCGGCCATCTCCAGGTATGTCTTGCATACAATAGCAATCCCTCGTGTCGCCATTTTTTTGTTTCTTGATTCTGCGTTATCGAAAATAGCATGAAAACCTAGCCTATCTATTCCTTTTCCTCTCACGCTCCTTAAGCCAGCGGCCACCCCTCCTTTTCTTTCTTATTCGTTAAACAAGCAGCCCCACTATTCTTCTCCGGCGACCCATAGCTCCGACGACACCGGCGATATCCTACCAGCGACTCAGGTCTCCAGTTTCTCCTCCGACGAGCCCAGATCCGGCAGCGTGAGAGGCGGCGCAGCCCAGATCCGCGAGCCACAACAACCACCGGCGACCCCCTTCGAGTAGACCCCTCTCGGTCTACTAACCCAACTGGCAATGTGATGATTTCCCCCTACTTTTAGTACTCATGCAGAAGTTTACATCAAATAAGCTGTATTGATGTTTGAACCTTCTCCTAGTAGACAAAAAAAACTTTCCAAGACAATCTCTTTATTCCATGTCAATAAATGGACTCATCAAAAGAAATTCTGCTTCTCGTTCATAAGCAAACTAACAGAATGAATTACAAAATAAGGAGGAAGAGTTGTAATGAACTTTGGTAAGTTCTTCGATGTGAGTCATGTCTATTTATAGATAGTTAATGTTTGGTAGGCTTTGTGGACATTGAATTGGCTAATAGAATGATAAAAACTTGAAAGAGATCTAATTTTGAAATGATATTGGTAAGCTCGGTAGTGTGCTTGACAAACATCAGTTCTCAGTTCTTCCCTTGCAAGTATTTTGTAGTCTTCTCCTTTAACATTCTCATTTGTGGAGGTCGGGGCGTGCCGACCCAGAGCAAATCAGCAACCACACTTCCCCTATAGTCTTTCATTGGTTTACTAATGGTCATGACCCTATTTATGTATGATAAGATGGCTGCCTAATGTGTTTCATAACTCTGTTATTTCAAAGATACATTGTCTATTCATTTACTTTTGAATTCAATTCTTCAGTTCTTAAACCTTACGTCAAAAGGTAAGAGTAATTTGATATCTTCGAGGTTCTAATATCTTACTGCTTCTTAGGCTATATCTCCATATTTACTCCTTTGATCTTTATCGTCTTTCTAGTATATGAAAGATTCCCACCACATTTTTCTCATCATGAGCATGGCTCCAGCTTCTTCTAATGTATAGAACTTTTGCCATTTTAGGAATTTAGGCATTTGCAGACATTTTTGGACCTTGGTGCCTACGTCTTAAACTCAAACTTCCCTTTGTTTTACTTTTTCCCTATCCAAGTGGATACTTATTTTCCTATTTTGCAAAAGAAGTGGGATGACAAATTTGAAAAAGTGAAATTAGGAGAACAAGTGGCTGGAGATTGGGTGGGGATGTGGGAGAGATAAATTAGGAGGAGAAGAATGAAAGTTGGGTAAATAGACTAAAAAAGATGGAACTGGAGTCATGACAAAGATCGAATATCGTTTATCTCTTTGGCTCTTTTTCACTTCATCGCTTTTGCTTCTAACTTCTACTCTCAAATATCGTTTATTTCTATTCATTTATATGAATTTTATTTTATGCTAAATATTTTGTAATAATTCTTGTTTCTTTTGTAGAATTTTGAAGTTTCTATTTTTCTCTATTTCTTTTAAAATTTATCATAAAATATATTATATTAGATTAAAAATATAATTAATATATTTTAGAAAATTATCTTGTTGAAATGTGCGATGGAATCACGTGGAGAAGTGTTCTTATAATATGGAGACCAGGAATAAATTAAGGGGGATTAGGATGGGGGTTCGAGGGTACATTGGCAATGGCATTGCATCCCTGTCATGTCTCGTGCTTTCTACTTTCTCACTTTAGGAGGTGAAAAAGATGTCCTGCTTTGGAAGGTTCAAATTCCCAAGGAGGTCAGATTTTTTGTTTGGCAGATTACCCGTGGGAGGCCTACACCATGGATCAGACTGTCTTATGCTTCGTTGGGTTGGGGCTGCAGTAGTGTAGTGTGTGTGAAAAGTTCTTGGAAAGTTAGGATCATGTCTTGTGAGATTGTCAGTTTGCTTCAGCAATCTGGGATATTTTTTGGGATCTTTTGGTGTTTATTTGGCTAGCATCCGTTCTTGCAGTTCTATGATGGAGGAGGTCTTATTCCATCTCCCTTCGTGATAGAGGGTGTTTCTTTGGCAGTCAACTTTCTTTGCAACTTTATGGAATATCTGGCTTGAGAGAAGTAGGTGGATCTTTAGTGAGAAGGTAAGTTCTTGAAAGAATGTTTGGACCTTGGCTAGGTTCAATGCATCTCTTTGGGCTTTCGTTACTAAGGACTCTATGGATTGTCTTTTACCTCTCATTCTTTTTTAATTGGAGCCCCTTTTTGTAATTTGTTTCCTAGGGTGTGCTAGTTATTTTTGGCTCCTTTTGGTTTGAGCTTTCTTTTCGAATTGTCCTCATTCCTTCTGTATTATTTCACTTGTTCTCAATCAAAGTTTTTTTTTTTTTTTTTTTTTTTTTTTTTTATGAATTATTTTTATGTGTTCATATAAGAAATTACTCCTATACGTTCACTTGACTTTCCAACTTGGCTTCTTCATTTTATGAACTTCATCCGTGCGCTTTATATTATATATTTGTTTTACCTTAATTATTCTCTAGGATTTAGTTCTAATGTTGCATAATTTCTAGTTTATTTCATTTGCAGACTTTTTACTTTTAATAATAATAGTCAATTACAGGTCTCTGCCCAGTATATTCTTGAGACATGGTTTCCTCAACAGTATTTCTCCATGAGTATGACAATTTCTTATTTTCAAGAAAAAGGCGTAAAGTGACTGAAATTCAGCATCAAGATCCAGATATGTTAAGCTGTGAGTGTAAATATGATTGTTTTCCCCTGTCTTCACAGCTTAGCAGAGATGGCCACTCGTTCTGCAGGTAATCCATAAGTTCATGATCTCTTACCCCCTTCTCTTCGACTTTTATGTTTATGTACATGTATGTTTGTGTATAGCTCAAGGTACATAAAGGCATGATACATTTTGGAGCCAAGATTTACTGCAAGTGCAAGGTTAGGTCCTTGTAAGGATTTTTGTGTTGGGTGTAGCTCCGGATAAACAATTTTTACAAGATTGGGTTGGATAATCTTTAGGACATAATCTATTTGTGTTGAAATTAGAATTCCAACTCTGTTTTTTTTTTATTTTTAATTTTTCGATATTTATAGCTCTAGATTTCCAACCTTGGTTCATTTCTACTTCATTTTCGGTAACTCCCAGAGTATCGTCTTCTAAGAGAGATCGTAGGAAGACAACAAGCCTTATATCCATCATAGGGATGTCTATATAGCAATGAAAGTTGTTGAATTAATGCTTGATCATGGAGCACCCATATACACGGTACGCCACAACTTTATAACAATGGCTGAATATATACACGGTCCTCGAAGGGCATTTTGGGCTTCAGTCAAAGTAAATAAATTAATAACCCTAAATGCAGAAACCCTTGTGTTTAGGGTTTTTTTAACTATCAAGTCTGCTGCCTAAAACTAATAACCCTGAACCAGAAATCCTTGCGTTTAGTGTTTTTATTTATTTATTTATTTTTTAAAATTTTCAAGTCCTACTGGCTGGTAAATGGGCCTAAAGCCCTGAATCTTTATTTATTACTAAAGATTTTGCACCCACGTTTTGATTTTTTCCCTCTCCCTTTCCTTCCTTGTTACATAATATATATGTTTTTTGATAGGAAACAAAAATACATTATATTTGATTCTTATTTGGCTTTTGTATGTTATATTATATCTTATTATTTTTTATAACTCCTTTATTTCCATATATGTTTACGTATATATATTTTTATGTATTTTTATATATAGTGTGCCTTGCGAAAAAACCCGCGCTTTTTTTGAACCTCATGGTTAAGTTGACTATCATGCTTTGATGCACCAAAAACACGGACCTTAACTGGCTAAGTGTTATGATGCTTTCCTCAAGAGTTTGACATTATGGTATAAGGTCATTTTGAGCAAGTACAGTCTTAGTTCCTTTGATATTTCTATTCAGTTTGTTATGTGGGTGATGGTATGGATATGCATTTTTGGAAGGATAGGTGGTTGGGGGATAGACCCCTCTGCTCCTTGTTTCTGTGTCTGTATCATCTATCCTAGAGTAAGGTGCTTTGGCTTGATTGATCTGCATGTCAGGCATGGTATCTCAACCTTCAGTATGTGTGATAATAATCTGCTCGGCATATTATTAAACATTTCTAGATCTGCATTTCATTCCACATTTCCAACATTTTCTCATTTTTATTCCTTTGTATTGACAAAAACTCAGGTGCATTGATATTGCTTGCATATCTTCGTGTTGCATTGGTATTGATGAAAAAGAGGGTTCATATTCATCAGTTGATATGAGCTGCCAGTTAAATGGCACTAGCCCAGATCTTCCAGAATGTTGCAGTTCAGAGGGCTCCTCATTTCAGGATAAGGGTTTCTCTGGGTATTCGTTGCCTAATTGTGCAAGTGGTTGGATGTATTATAATGCGCAAGATCAATTGTGTGGCCCTTATTATCAGGAACAGCTTTATGAAGGTTTATCTACCGGTTTCTTGCCTGATGAGCTTTTTGTATATCCTGTTATAAATGGCACAAAGTTGAGTCCTGTGCCACTCAAGTACTTTAAGCAGTTTCCCGAACATGTTGCAACTGGTTTTGCATATTTCAGTGTGGACATCTCCAACATGGGTATTAATGCGGCTCATTCTAATCTTTCTACAAATGATTTGGCTGTGCATAGGCAAGAGGGTTTGGTGGAGTATGCTGATCCACAGACTCTTTGTCATGAGTTGCAATCTGGCTCTCCAAGTCTCAAATATGGAAATGGTGATTGTAAACAGGCTTCACATTCTAGAGCATCTTACATTACTACAAATCTTCCACCGGTAGGTAATCATTGCCTGTTGACTACCTCAGAAAATTATACAGAACACCCTTGCTTTCTGAAGTACTTAAAACTATGTCTCTTTTCTAAACTTTTTTGTTTTTTCCAGTCAGTTGAAGGAACATGTTGGTTATATGAGGATCAAACAGGGAGGAAACATGGACCGCATTCTCTTGTAGAATTATATTCGTGGCATCAGCATGGATACTTGAAGGACTCAGTTATGGTAATATGTTTGCATAAATCTTATATTTGTGCTCATTGTGCATAGTTAACTTGCATAAATCTTAGAAAATATTGTCGTAGATTTTGATGCCATTACTCACTTTGAAATAGAATCCTTCTCGTATGTTAACTTAAACTACAATGACAATCCTTTTACATCCCAGCCTAAAATCTTCCGGTCTAGACCCTAGTCCTATTATATTAAAAATCTGAGGGAATAATATACCATGACAGAAATTCAAGAACATCTCCAATCATTGTTCGGTGTTGGTTTCTTGGATATCTAATGACTTTGGTAAGTGATGCATAATGTTGGATTGGACTTCACTTTGAAACCCAATACCAATAATTTTAAGTGATTTTCAGATCATGTATTTTTACCTTTTTTAAAGTTTCAATAAAAATAGAAAACCTCCTGTATTTGTGACTTATGAAAATGCACCCTAATTAGATTTAGTTACAGAATTAGTATACCTACAGAAAGCCTTTTATAGGGAGAACTACATGAAGAACATTGAAACCTAGCCAAATCTTTCTTATACCCTCCCATTGTTTTTTAGTATTTATAATTCTATTGTTACTCTCTAACCATAGACTCCTAGCTATCACTTTGACTGCATTTTTTATAGAAACACTTATCATTGATAAATGAAAAGAATCACTGACCAAATTAAATGATTTCAAGACCCTTTTTTTAATAAGAAACAGGAGATATATAATAGATCCTCACAAAAGGGAACGGATGCCCTCCCTAAAAAACTACCACATTACAGCTTGCCAATCTCGTGAAAGAGAAGCTAGACTGTAATTACAAAAGAATCTCCTTATAGGTAAGGTACCAAGATGCCGTAGTAATTTGTACATTTTCACAAAAAATATCAAAAGGTTTAGAGGTGTCTGTTGAAGACTCTTTGGTTTCTTTCATTCCATATACTCCAAAAACAAGCTCTCCCAGTACAACTCCAAAGAACCCTCGCTTTCCCTTTTATAGTGCCACCATGTACAATTTCAATCAGCCAATCATCGACCTTTTTAGGAAGACAGCCCGAGATGCCACATTCCCTCATTATAAAAAACCAACAATTTGACGTGAAAGTGCAATGGAGAAACAAATGATCAATGTTCTCCTCATTTCTAAGGCAAAAGGGAGCACACCGAAGGAGAAATCATCCAATTTTGAAGCTTCTTCTGCAATTTCTCATGGGTATTTAGGCTTCTGTACGCTATGCTCCAAAAAAAGACTTTGATCTTTTTTGGACAGGAGAATTTCCGTATCAAAGTAATAAGAATTTCAAGACTCTTTTTATGAGAGAAAAATGGACAGAGAACCCCCAACAGTTAACTCTTTTTATGGGGTGTGTGGGTAGAGAGAAACCATAGAATTTTTAGAGGGGTGGAGGCTAGAGAGATCTTGGGGAGAGGTTTGGTCTCTCACTGGATTTCATGTTTCTCATTGGGCCTCGGTAGTTAAGGACTTTTGTAATTATCTGTTAGGTCTTATTTCGTTAGATTGGGGCCCCTGTGTGTAGGTTGACTCCTTTTGCTTGGATTCTCCTTTTGTATGCCCCTCAAGTATTCTTTCATTTTTATCTGAAAGGCAAGTACCTTTTCAGAAAAAAAAAAAACAGTTAACTACACCCTCCACCCTTGAACAAAACAGTCAAGAGCACTATGGTTGGGAGAGTTTCCAAAACAGTTTTGTGCTTCTCTTTGCAAAATCATTTCTGAGAACTATAGTTGTGTGGATTCCGAAATCACACTATAAAGAAGACCGGGATTTTAGAAGGAAAAACAGCTTAGTTATTCTAAAAAACAAGCCATATGTGAAAATACACTATAAGAATGTAGGAGATTACAACTTTTGAAGTGTGGTTACTAAAACATGTTTTTACTTGATTGCTATGTAAATCACATATACATATATATATATGTTTTTAAAAATTTTAAAAATAGTCTTTCAACCTTAATCTTTGCTTGATTGCACAACTGAATGTAATCAGTTATTCAGTTATTTTATTGATCTTATTGTCCGTCTTGGTTTTAAATATATAACTGAATGTCATCAATTGTTCAGTTATTTGTTCTTACTCTGGATTGTTGATGTTTTATGATGTAGATATACCATGTTGAAAGCAAATTTGGACCCTTCACATTATTTTCTGCGGTGAATGCAAGGAAAGTTGAGATGCCTCCACCTCTCTTCTCATCTGATCCGAAAACCAATGAGAGTATCTCTTTACTGAAATTTATATCTGAAACTTCTGAAGGAGTTTCATCCCTGCTGCACTCTGGAATAATGAAAGCAGCTCGCAAAGTGGTACTTGATGAGATTGTTGGTAACATCATTGCAGGTTTTATTACCATGAAGAAATCTGAAAAACAGTTAAAGGTCGAACAAACCAACCAGACTATGAAGGGTTGCTCTTTAGACTGCAGAATGGTAATGAAGAGAAACGGAAAAAGAAAAGAAAAAAGCAGTGTATTGTCATATTTCTATTTTGTTTTATAGGTAATAATCTTTTATTTTGGCAGTCAGAAGTTACTAGAGGTGGCAATAGTCCTGCTGATTCTATGCCAGAAGCGCTAGGCTCCGTCAATGTTCCTGAGAGAGTTTCTACTGATTCTATTCCCGTTCAGTCTCTTAAATTGGTTGGCAGTGTTGAAAATTTTCGGGAGGTGCATGCGGTTATTTGTCAAATGCTTTCTGACTACTCCTTACAAGTAGCTTGGAACGCTGTTTTTTATGATATCGTGGCGGAGTATTCATCTGTGTGGCGGAGGAAAAGACTTTGGTCTATTCATAGTCACTATAATTTAGCTTCTAGTGAACGTAGTGATCATGTCAGGAAGATTGAAAAAGTATCTACTGAAGTTGTAAGTCTGCACACTGAGCATAATTTTCTTCTATTCTGGCTGTATTTTGGTGATTATAGTTGACACCAGGGAGTGCCTGCTAGGAAGATTATTCCTGGTTGATATGATTTATTATGGACCAATACATCTATACAGTTTTGTATTAAGTGGTTGATTACATGTAATCAACTTTTTGAAGATTCATTTTCTTTTAAATGAGAATTTCATATATAAGTTGGTTTTTCTTATAATGCTGTGTCGATTTTTTAGTGTGTTCATCTATCTTAGTGGAAGTTGTCTTATTTCTTGTCATTTTCTTTGAGGCGGTTGAATAGTACCCTTATTCGATCAATTCCAATCAGGTGGATTTTCTTTAATCTCAATTGCTATTGTCGTACGGACTTCGAGAGATCATTCCATTTTGATGTGGTTTTGATTAATGAAATTCTTATACATAAGAGATCATGCAAAATTCATACTAAATATAATTTGAGAATGTTATGGCTGATAAATGAAGCTTCATGGTCTCCTTGCAAGCTGCTTTGGTCCAATAATATTTATTTCAAGTCCAGTGGTACTTTATTAAAAGTTGTAGTTGGTACTGAATTGAGCTTCAAAGGGAGTTTGAACAACATTGAAGTTTGGTTGGTAACCTGAATAATTCTTTTCTAAGCCAGTCCTATGATGAGTGGCCATGTTATGTATTTAGAGAGTATACGTTGTTCAGAATATGCTTCTACAAATGAATATATGTTAATTGTTATATTAACATATCGTTTATTGTGCAGGCTTTATACCGTAAAAATTCTTCTCTTCATGATATCAAATTTGGCTTTGAATTTAGGGGAGCACAAACAGATAACTGTGTGCGCTCACCTGTTATACATCTGTCAGTTCCTGTTGGACATAAGTCTTCGAGGCCAACAACCCATTCTAGTTGTGATAAGCCAAAGGAAGATTTAAAATGCATTCTGGAATACTTGGAAAAGAAGCTTCATTCCTCTGCAAAGGTTTCTTTAATTGAATACGTTCGAGATATCCTTGAGGAAGAAGTGAGGAGTTTGTGTAACTCATCATCAGATGTCAAATTAAATAAGGTATGTTGGATATTCCTTTCATTCTAAGGGTAACACATAATTTTTGATTTTTTTTTTGTTTCTTAGTTTCCACTTGGAGTTTTTATTTTATTTTATCTGAAGTCTTTTTTTTTTTGGTAATTTCTCACTAGATTATGTTTATGCCTATTGGATTATTCTTTCCTAGGACCGTGGTTAGAGGGAGATATCTTATCGTTCATTGATTTTCTAACTCTTCACCCCAACACTCCCCCTCCTCCCCACACTCCCAAAGAAAAGTAACAAAAATTAAAAACAACCAATATTGTGGAATTCTTTTGAGAAGATCTGAAAATAATTTATCCTCTAATCATTCCTATTCTGAATATCTAAAGAGAGTTCTCTTATTATTGCAGGTTGCAGTTGATATATCTGATAATTCTGACTCCTATATTGAACTGCACTGTGATTCAAATGATACTGATACTGATACATGTGGAGATAGAGATTCACGTAGGTTTTATCTGGCTCCACTCCCAGAGGAAAATCCATCTAAGGATACACCTCTGAATTCTGCTGGTAATTCATTATCTAGAGTGTTCAAAGATATCTGTACTACTGAAGATTGTGGTTTTGATGATGAAACCAATGAGTTGCCAGCACCTGGACTTGAGGAAAATCCTACCTTTCTCATACCATCTCCTGGTTGTAAATTTCGTCCTTCAATTTTGAAGAAGTGTTCTCCTAAGATCGAAGGATACATTATGCTTGCAATATGCAGGCAGAAATTACATGACGTTGTTCTTAAGGAATGGACATCATCATACAAAGATGAGATTTTTTGTCAGTTTCTTACATCATGGATAGCGTCAAAGAAACATAGTAATCCTGGATTTGTGGTATGGTGTGATTTCATTTTTTTTCCTTACCTCAATTTCTCATTTCTCATAAGACAGCCGCCTCTTCATTTGAATGTCTAGTTTCTTTGGGTCTTTTAATGAAAATTTTGAAGAATCCCCTTATTCGCACATGCTTGATACTTTTATTATTTTTCACATTAGGAAGGAGCATATTTTGGTGGCGAAGCCTCTAAAATACCAGAAAAATTAAGGGATGGATCAAAACACTGTCGTAGTTCTGGCTTCTTGGAGTCTTCCCTTGTAACCGGTAATTATACATATTACCGCAAGAAGTCATCAAAGAAAAAGTTAGGATCTTCAGATTGTACTACTGTGGCTAGCCCTGTTGTTCGAAATCAACCTTTTGAAAAGTTGAGGAAAGAAAATGTCTCTGTAGATGTGCGTGAGACTACTGACACTGAGGTTGTTTCTTTGACACTTAAAAGTATTGCAAAAAACAAAAGGCAAAAGCACTTGTCTGTTAATGCCCCTTGCAAGCGAGCTCTTGCAGAAATTACGTTACCCAGTAGCCATTCCTCTGGGAAAACAATATGTGGCTCAAAAAAGTTAAAAGTATCACCTATAGTTAAAGGTATACCATTTTCTGTTATATTATAACTTGCAAGTGTTTTTGACCATTCTGCGTACATGATTACCCACTGGTCCTCTATTTAGGTGATGATGCCAAGAAGAATTCTGCAAAACATGAGAAAGGAAGAATAATAGGTAAACCTTTGGAGCACAAAAATGTTGATAAGGTTATGCGGAATAAATGCGATCGTGGAGTGAGTGCCCAGTCAAAGCCTTGTAAGAGTCCTCTTAACATTTTCTTTGATTTGTTTAATCTTTGTATCTTTATTTCTGTCATTTTTTTTTTGTCATCTTCATTTTTCTCTCAAGTTATTTTACCATCTATTCTTGCATGCAGCCGTCAATGTACCGAAGATAAAAAGGAAGCAGAAGATCGATGAGTTTTCGGTATCTCGTAATAAGGCCTTGAGAATAGCTAGCGATGTTACCAAACAAGCAGCAAGTAAGAAGGTTGAAGCTTTAAAGTCTGATAAATCTAGGAAGTTAAATCTCTCTATTAGATCTGATGGCTGCGCTCGTTCGTCAATCAATGGCTGGGAATGGCGTAGATGGTCACTAAAAGCAAACCCTGCTGAGAGAGCTCGTAATAGGGGTATTCAATATTTCAATTCTGAGCAACTAGGCCCTGAGGTCAGTACGTCTCATTGGGTAAATGGCAAAGGCCTTTCGGCACGGACAAATAGGGTGAAATTGCGCAATCTTCTTGCTGCTGCAGATGGTGCCGACCTTTTAAAAGCATCTCAATTAAAGGTATTGAATAATGAATTTCATGGAGTATAATTTATTCTCTCTGACTATCTACCATATGTATGTATATTTCAGGCGAGGAAAAAACGTCTACGCTTTCAACGTAGTAAGATTCATGACTGGGGTCTAGTTGCCCTTGAGCCAATTGAAGCGGAAGATTTTGTAATTGAATATGTTGGGGAGCTAATCCGTCCCCAGGTAAATATCTCTGCTTGTTAATTAGTTGTTCTAAAAATTGATCTATTCATAGATGCATTAGTGCCTTTACCATTTGTCATTACTATGAATTAAATTCATTGATTTGGCAGATATCTGATATAAGAGAACGCCAGTATGAGAAGATGGGAATCGGCAGCAGTTATCTTTTTAGACTTGACGATGGTTATGTGGTCAGTATAACATATACTCCAAACCTCTCTTTGGATTTGTTTATTTAGTCAAATCATCTCATTTTTTCCTTGGTGAATTGTGTAAACTGGAAATTCTGTTTGTGAATATTACTGGTTATAAAATTTATTAATATTATACCCTGTAGCTATTATTTTCTAGCACTATCTTATGTGGTTAGTATAGATGGTCGGTGGTTCTCTTTTAAAGTGATATTAATTTTGTTCCATGTAATCTACCCCCTATCTTTTTTCATGAACTTTTAATAGGTTGATTTTTTCCCTCTTGGCGAATGATTTTTTCAATGAACTTTTAATAGGTTGATGCTACAAAGCGTGGGGGTGTTGCTCGATTTATAAACCATTCTTGTGAGGTAACTCAGGATTAAGGAACTAATATGATTTGCGATAATGAAGACTGTTTTCCTACCTCACGTGGACCTTATTTGCAGCCAAATTGCTACACCAAAGTTATAACTGTTGAGGGTCAGAAGAAAATTTTCATCTATGCAAAACGACACATATCTGCTGGAGAAGAAATTACGTACAATTACAAATTTCCTTTGGAGGAGAAGAAAATTCCTTGTAATTGCCGTTCAAGGAGGTAGTTCAATATGATTCTTTTTTTAAAAATTAATGTATACTTCTATCTTGGCATATTTGTTGCTTTTAGATAAATACGGACAGTGAGGTTTTCTATTACTACCTATATAGAAGTTGTGGAGTGTCGGACCTTGAGTTTTGAGTAGATATGTTAAGCTTCAATTCTGGCCATGAATTAATCCTTCCAGTTGCTTATATCTATACTGATTATAGTTTATATTTTCTGTTTACCCCTTTCTTTTTAGGTGTCGTGGATCATTGAACTAGGAAGTTTTATTGCACTTTCCAGGTATACTTCATGCTTAAGGTTCATAGGGATGTTTTTACTTAATGTCACATATTTTTTTCATTTGCACTCAACTATTTGTCTACTTTTCTCTAATGTTCTTTGTTTCTTTCTATCTCTCTTATTGTAGAAGTGTGTGATTTGTGTTTTTAGGATCTCGTTGTTACTCTTCAATGTGCTTATTTCGAATCTCTTTT
>NW_019104635.1:117508-136956 GCF_001995035.1 Momordica charantia
AAAACTTGCTCTTTCCGTCGCCATCCCTCTCCCAACCCCTCGGCCCTTCCACCACCCAACAAACTTCTTTACCAGTGAAGCTTGGTGGTTTGGGTTTCGGTGCCTTTAAACAACGAAATGAAGCCTGGCTGATTAAATGGCTGTGGAGGTTTATGAACGAGGAGGAGGCCCTCTGTAGGAGGGTGATTGACAGTATCTATGGGATTGACACAAGGGGGTGGTTGTCTCTTGATCCTATTGGAAGAGCCAGGGGAACACCGTGGCATGATATTGCAAAGTTGAGTACTTTCTTTCAGAAATTTCTGCATTTCAAAGCCGCCAAGGGGGACCGTATTCGGTTCTGGTTGGATTGTGGGATTGAAGAAAGCTCTTTGGTGCATGTGTTTCCAGACCTTTATGCAGTCTCTTCAAAACAACAGGCAACCTTAGACTACTGCTGGAATTCAAAACAAAATGGCTGGGATTTGGGCTTTAGAAGAGGCCTTTTTGACAGGGAACTAACCTCATGGGATAATCTTGTACAGATTTTGGATCCTGTGCTGTTAGGAGAGGGGAGGGATAGTGTGGTCTGGACTTTGGAGAAAGATGGGCGGTTTTCTACAAAATAATCCTTCTTAAAAATGATGGAGACTATTCCAAAGATCCCCGGGTACTTTGATTGAGGGAGTTTGGAAGAGTACCGGCCCTAAGAAAATAAAGTTGTTTTTTTGGTCTCTTGCTAATAGAGCTTTGAATACTCATGAGCGGCTTCAAAAAAGATGCCCAGGGTGGATTCTCTCACCATCTTTTTGTTGCCTTTGTTCGGTCAGCGGTGAAACAGTAGACCATATTTTTTTGCATTGTCATTTCACTAAAAGGGGGTGGCAGAAACTGTTAGATTTTTTCTCCATATCCACGTGCTTTCCTAGAAGGATTGATGAGTGGTTGATAGAGTGTTTCCAAGGGTGGAGACTCAAAGACAAATGCAAAGAGTTATGGGATTGTGCTTCGGAGCCTTGCTTTGACAATTATGGTTAGAAAGGAATAGTCACTCTTTTGAAGACAAGGCAAAATCGTTTGATTCTTTTTGTGATAGTGTGCCTATTACAGCCTCTTGGTGGTGCTATAGGAACAGAAAATTCTTTTGTAATCTCTCTCAAATCATTCAAGATTGGAGCTCTTCTTTTTTAGTGTTTTGGAGAGGGACTCCTTGTCCCTTGTCCTTAGGCTGTTTTTTTGGTGTTCCTTTTAATGAAAGTGTTTGTCTTTTATCCCAAAAAAAAACATGGACATCCCTCCTCCTAACCTCCCTCTCCTTTCCCTCTCTGGCACCCTCTACACAAACCACCCATTACCATCATGAGTGACTGGAACTATTCTGCTCGAAAAGTTATAGAAAGGAAAACCTTCTCCATCAAGGTCAATGAATATTTCAGGGGATGCTGTGGCCGTTTGTCTGAGATTGGCAGGGACTTAACTTTCTCTCCCTAACTTGGGCCTCCATCTCGTGGCTTTCTGCCACCTTCAATTTGTTGTTAGGCTCTCCTCTCGCCCACAAGTTCTTCAAAGAAAACCATAGTGGTGACTATGTTCTTTGGCCGGAGAAGCTTAACAACAAAAGAGGCTATTGGATTGAAATCAACAAGCTTGATAACAATGGGGAAAGAACAGATTGGGAATTGGAAAGGAAGGTTGGAAAGCTTTTTACAATCTTATCCTTGATTTTCCACTGATAAATAGAACACATGGGCACCCTAAGCTCAAATCCAGACTGTCTCGGAAGCCATAGACCTCAAACCCCCACCTCAAACCCCCACCAAAAACAGACCTTTCTACCTCTCAATGAGCCACCGAATCCCCACCAAAAACTTATCAATACTGATAAGGAGACAAAATACACTCTATCCTTCGGATCATACAAGAATCCGTTAGTGATTTCTGTTCCTTAAGTCCTATACATGCCGACAAAGCCCTCCTTAGATGCGTAGACGGTTTGCAGGTGATTACTCTTAACAAACAAACAGGCAAACCATTGGATCCTACAAACCATGTTTCTTCCATTGGAGCACTAAGAACATAAACTCCGATAGCAAGGTCTCTTTCTATGGGGGATGGATTATCATTTAAGATCTTCCTTTCCATCCGTGGAATGATAATGTCGTACCCTATATAGGGAATAAATGTTAAGGTTATGTGGAAACCTCCATGGTATTGTCCAGTTTCAGGGATCGTATGGAATTAAAAATAAAGGTCAAAGAAAATGATATAGGCTATGATCGAGCTTCCTTCATCCATTATGAATGAAGAAGCCCTCATGATACACATCGACCTGAGTATCACCCATGAAGCCCCCGATGAAACTGCCAAATGGCAGTAGTGTACTTCCTCACAAGACAGTTTCTAGAATCATTAAGGTATTGCATGAAACAGCCAAATGGCAGTATTCTTCTTCCCACAAATCTTCCCATATATACCAGTGATTTAATCATATGTTTAATGGTTAATCTTTAATCAAACCACACTTTATATTGTGTTAAAAAGACCTATCTTTATATATCTACTTCTTCTAAATTAGATAAGTTATTTTTTAAAAAATATTAAATAGTTTTGTATTATGTTTATGCTTTTTGGATGGAGTATTTATTTTTTCTTTTTATATTTCTTAAATATTATTTKTATGGTTAATTTATTTAGAAGTATTATTATGTCAATATATACACATATATTATTTAAAAAAAAAAAAAGAAAACGTGTCCCTGACGTGTCCGTGTCCTAGAAATTGGTGTGTCGCCATGTCTGTATCATGTCGTGTTCGTTTCCCAATCCGTGCCCGTCCTTCCTAACCTATCTCTCTACAAACTCTCAAGGCCAGCTACTGAAAAGATGGGAAAAATCTTTAGGGATTTCCTACGGGAAGGATTGAGTACAAATGGGAAGCAACAACACATCAATTGGAAACACGTACAGCTCCCCATAGATGAAGGAGGACTTGGAATTGGATCCCCATTGATGAAGGGGGACTTGGAATTGGAAATATCAAGAATAGCAATCGTGCTTTGCTTTCCAACTGGTTTTGGCGCTACATAACAGAAAAAACCAACTTTGGAGGAAATTCATATCGGCTAAATACATGGGAACATCCTCTGAAACATGGCCAACCACTTGCTTCTGCTCGTACGATGGCCTATGGACTGCAATCCTCCAACAAACACACATCATCAAGGATAATGCTCAATGCTAGGTGAGAGATAGGAGCCAAAACATCTTCTGGAATGATAGATGGCTAATACTGGGACATTGGTCCTCCTTTTCCCGTGACTATATGCCATTACTATGAATAAGGAGGCCAAAATAGCTGATCTTTGGTCCAAATCTACAATCTTTTAGGAATACAGCTTCCGCAACCTTTAAAGGAGGAGGAGTTTGAAGATTAGATGCGTCTTTCACACATATTAAGCGAGTATGTCCCTCCCCCTCTCGATGATAAATAGTTATGGCCAGTTGATGCCAAAAGAAACATTTCCACAAAATCTGTTTTCAACCTTCCGACTTCCATCAAGAGATGTCCCTCCTGCACCCTCTATTCGAGCCTTTGGCAAGGCAAGTATCCCAAGAAGATCAAGTTCTTTTGTTAGGAGCTCAGTCATGGAGCAATTAACACACAAGACAGGTTCCAAAAAAAGCTGCCCCACTTAGCCCTCTCCCCCAACTGCTGCCACCCTTGTTCCAGGGTCTTGCTGCCACCCTTGTTCCAGGGTCTTGGAAACACAGGGAAACCAATTGTGGATTTGCATCACGGTTTTGGAAAAGAATCCTCACAGCTTTTGGGTGGAAAACTGCCTTGCAAACCATCTTACAACTTTCCTTAACAGTCTCATGGTTGGTCGTCCTTTCAAAAAAGAAAGAGCAACACTCTAGGTTCATTTCATTAGGACTTTTCTTTCTTTGGAGTTTATGGTGGGAGAGGAACAATAGGGTCTTCAATGATAAATCCCTTCCTTTTGAACCCTTTTGTTGATAGAGTTATTGTTCTAGCTCTTGGTTGATGTAAATGCTCCTATTCCCTTTTCATTAGCTACAATTTAAAGGATACTTTTAGTCCTTAATGTTTGAAGAATGGTTCAAAATGGTCCTCAATTAGTTTGGCCATTTTTAGACTAATAGAAAAATGATGTGGCAAAATGAGGTGAGAAAATTGAAATGAACCGACAATTTTGTGTATAGAAACCCCAAAATTTAAATGCCTTGAAATTACAAATTAAAACTTGAAAAAGAAGATGGTCGCTATTTTAACCACATCAATTTCATTGAAAAATCGATTTTTGTCCCTGAAATTCGGGAGGAACCCGTAAGCTAATTAGCACAATCGACTGCATTTCCTTGCTCTATACTCTCCTAGATTGTGGAATGAGACCAAATTTTGGGATGAAAGCTTTAGCCGAAGCTTCAAGCCGTGAAATAAGTTTTGGGTTTCATAGTGGCCGAAGAAGGTTATGGCAAGTGGAAATGGCGGAGAACGTGAAAGTTGCAAATACATAATTTTTAACTTTCTTAAGTTCTCTACCTAGCAGTCTAGTTGGGGAAAAGAGTTTGTGGTTGGTAAAGGTTGGAGAACAGAGAGAAAAAACTAAAAATCCCGTTGGAGAGGATGAAGAGGAAGAGAAAGAGAAAGAAGGGGAAGGAGGGAGAGGAGAGGAAAAATTATAAAATAAAAAAGACATGTAATCTAAAAAAAGAATATAAAATTATTAAAAATTGCCAACTCATTTATAATTTCTCACCTTACATTGCCACATCATTTTTCTGTTAGTCAACTAATGGTCAAACTAAACAAGGGACTGTTTCAACCATTTTCAAACATTAAAGACTAAAAGTATCACTTTGACCAAATAGACACTTGGCTCAAACCTTAGGGATCAAAAGCGTATTTTGCCCCAAAAAATTATCATCTCTGAGGTCTTATATTTTGCAATTGATTATTATTAGTCAAGATGTGTACTTGTCAAGAGTGTCGGATAAATTTCGTTTTATCAAAATTGGAAGAGTGCCTGATAAATTTATATGTATTAAAATAGGATTAAAGGAGTCATAATTGCTATATTGTTGAATTGAATCGTTATTGCATTAATGTGAGTTGACCATATGGTGATTATGGTGTGCGGACAAGGATGTTCAATTCTTATTGTTGGTCTTCTGTCCTAAGGAATTCTGTTCCTGCATTTTTTGAATGATCTAGCCACATAATGGTACATATACGTGCAAGTTGATCTTATATGGTCTTTACCATAGTTGCATTGGGCTTCTCTGGTGGGGTGTGAGGTCCGAGTTTTTTCGTCTTCTTACCTTAGGCTCTCTTTAAGCCATAATTTAGAGAGTTTGGTTTTTTTTAACTTCGGTTGCAGAAAAGCTTAAAGGCGTCTTTCTTCTCGAAAAAGAGCTTTTTTCTCTAAAGGAGGGAGACTCCCTTTTATTCAAGATGTGTTTAGGGATCTCAAATTACTTCTTGTCCTTGTTTAAAATCCCGATATTCGTTTGTAGATGTTTGGATAAAATCACGAGGGGGTTTTTCTGCGGGAGGGATGAGGAGGGGGAGGATCTCATTTCTTAACTGGTACATTGTTTCGAAGCTGTTGGAGGCGGCAGGGGTTGGGAGTTGGGAATATGAGTTTTAGAAACCAGGCCTTGTTAGCTAAATGGTTGTTGTGTTTTTTCCAAGAACCTAATGCCCTGGCATAGGATTATCTAGAGTAAATATGAGTTGTGTCCTTTTAATTTTGGTTCGAGTGGTCGTTAGATTTTTGGTAAATGCCCTTGGAAGGCTATATCCCCTGTCTTTCCCTTTTTCTCTCAATTTGTGTCCTGCTCTATTGGAGAAGGTTATGAAACCTATTTTTGGGAGGATTGTTGAGTGGGTGACAGGGTGTCTCTTATTCCCTTGCTTATACCACCTTTCGAGGATGAGGTTGCATTTGGTGGCCTCAATGCTCTGGGTCACGAGGGAATTCTCCATCTATTTCCTTGGGTCTTTGCTGGGTCACATGGGAACTCTCCATCTATTTATTTCATCTACGGCGTGTTTCATTGTCCCCCCACTAACGCCTTGCTTTTCTTCTCCCTCTAGAAAGTTAAAATTTTGAAGAAGATCAAGTTCTTTGCCTTTGCCTAACAGATTTTGTATGGGAAAGTCAATACCATGGACCGTATTAAGAGACATTCTTCTTTGTTGTTGGATTTGCAGTGATGTGTCCTTTGCAAGGCGTTAGTTTTCCTAGCATATTTGGAGTTGGTTCTTGGAGTTTTTCGGGATTGTAGGGTAATGTCGGAAGAAGTGTTGTTGTTCATGCCTTTCTGGGACAGAGGGATCCGTATGGCTGGTTTGTTTTTTAACCATTTTGTGGGGTGTGGATTAAGAGGAATTGCAGAATTTTTAGGAGAGTCGAGAGGTCTTGGGTGAAATTTGGGGCTGGTTAGATTTAGTGCCTCTCTTTAGCTATTGGTGTTTAAGACGTTTAGTAATTACTAGTTTGGTGTTGTTCTTTTGGATTAGGATCTGTTCTTATAGGTGGTTTCCCTTTTATCGGGCTTATCTTTTGTAATCCCCTCATATATTCTCTCATTTCTTTTCGATGAAAGCATGGTTTCTTATCAAATAATAAAACCATAGTTCAATGTCTAACTATGTTTTCAAATTGGAAGATAACATTTTAAGAAGACAAGTTTCTTTCTTAACTGCTCTTAAGGTGAGAAGCGAGAAGGTATCAACTTAGTGAAGTGAGTACGTAAGTCGTAAACAAATAAAATTATGTATAGAAGTAATTTTTTTAAGAAGAAAATCATGGTCATTTAATGTCGAAACATGAAACATGAATATTTAATACATGAAAAGAAGTAGAAATATACAATGTGAATGTCCATAGTCTCGTAGCTCAAAACTAACATAAAGATATTTGCTTCCCTTTGCTCTATCATCTTTCCCCTTTGAAATTTGTGTTGGGTCTCATTCCTTGTGCGGGAGATTGTACCTGATGAAACATTAATTTTTAGTGCCCGTTGTCCAGTAGGGAAGCCTATGATGTTTCGCTGTTACTCTCTTTGCTGGTCTTGTTTATTCGTATTGGGAACGGGGATGTCCATTTGATAACTCTCAACCCTTTGGAGAGGTTTTCTTGTATATCATTTTTCTCTCTTTTGTGTGATTAGTTTTCATCCTTGTGAAGGCTGGAATAATTGAGAAGGTCAAATTTTTGACCTAGCATGTCCTTCATGGGAATGTCAATTCCATTATTGCATACTCTTGCTTTTGAGTTCGGAACATGTTTTGTGTGATTGCTAGTTTGCATACTCTTTATTGAGATTTTTGGCTTGGAGTTGGCTCATAATAGGTTGTCATTTGATGTTATAGTGGTCTCTCTCATCTACCATTTTGAAAGGCTCTTTAGTGTGCAACTTTCCTTGCTACTCTCTAGAATATTTGGCTTGGGAGGAATAGGATACTTTCAGAGGTATTGTAAGTCTTTGGAGAGGTGTGCGCTTTGGTTAGATTTAATGTCTTTCTCTAAGTAGTTCTGTCACTATCCTTTGTCTTTTTGTCTCTTATCACTAATAATGTGAATATTTTTTGTCTATAGTTTGTTTACTTTGTACAGTTCTTTTTGTAGTGGGCTTTACTCTTTTGTATTACTTGTATCGCTTCGTTTGTCTTAATGAAAATTTGATTTCTCTCTTTTTGTTTCACTCGTCTGTTTAATTCAGATTTTCTTTCAAAAATCAGTAATAACTTTCTTCTTCTTCTTCTTCTTCTTATTGTTTGTAGTGGACATGAAGTCTTCTCAAAATTATGTAGATGAAGAACTATGATTAGATTTGGTCCTTTCTGAGGTCTAAATTATATCCCTTTGCCATGTAATGATGGATGAAGGGTTGCATGTTGCAGCGGAATGCTGTTCAGGGCACAGTGTTATGCCCCAAATCGCCCAACTAAAGTTGGTTGAGGTAATTCATTTGTTTTTATGTATGCACCATTCTTCGTACTCAAGTGTTGGTTTAAAATATGAACGTGGATACATACATCGCATCTTAATACATGTTGGACCACCAAAGAAAATGAATTGAGTGAAAAGAATATTGTTCTTGTTTACGAACTTATATTTTATCTTTTTGTATTATTATTTTATTTTGTTCTCTTTCTGATTGGTTTGTCTATATGAGGTGGGTTAAATCTTTGTGGGTCCTATGGTTTCCGAGATAGATGACATATGGTAGCATTGTTATCTTTATCATACGTTGCCCGATAACTTGTCTCGTCATATTCTATTGCATAATTGTGTGAGTCGTCTATGGTTGTACATAGGTCAGTTGGGTCGGTTTTGAAGCCCAAACTGATGCTGGCCGACACACGGTCAGTTTCCATTCCGACCCCTTTCCACTGACTGACTGTCCAGAAATGGAAATCAACTAGGGATGTTCACTGGTCGGTCGGGCCGATTTTCGACAAATCAATATATATATATATACTACCTTACAATTGTAGAAGGATCTGAGCAGTGGTGCCGGGGGCAGCTTGGGTTGCGCTGGCCACCGATGCAAAAAGTTTGCTATGGCAATTGCAAGGTGGTTTGGCGGAAACGAGGGAGAGAGGACATAAGGGAGGGACGGGCGTGGGATAGGGAAACCCTAAAATAATTTTAATACATGTAAAATTTAAACTACATTGGTTGGTCGGTTTTGCGGCTTTTCCCCTGGCCGACCAACCGACTGACAGTTTGGGAATCTCCCAAACCGACCACCGACTGACCGATGTGGGTTTTGGTCGGGCAGATTGGTTATTTGGCCCCTTATGTACACCCCTAGTGAGTTCTAGTTGAATCTAGTCTGTACTTTCACATTGGCAAATTGTCTTATAATTTATTTGTCGAATGATGCATAGATAAAAATCCATGCTTTACTGATTAATGAAAATTTATGTGGTTTCAGGTTATTGATTACGATTTTTCTAGAGGCCGGATGATTATTGCACGGCAGACAGTTTTCCTTCCCAGTGATGAATTTCTGACCTTGTTCATTCTTATAGATATCTCTATATTGCAGATGAGTCTCTCCTCTTAGACACTGTAAAGTAAATTTTTGTTTTGCTTACACGATCCTTGGACATTGATTTTTTGTACTGACATATTTAATTTGTTATTCAATAAAGGATAGAATGAGTATGCTGATGAACCTTGTGAATGATACCATCGCAAAAGTCAGAAGAGTGATATTTAACTAAACAATAATTGCAAAAATTCATCCACCCCTTTCTCCAGAGAAAAAAGAAAAAGAAAAAGGGAGAATCAATTCCGAGAATTTGATTTTACGGTGGTCCACTCGATCCTTGATTGCAATATTATTTGAATATTTAGAACATGCATATTGTGAGCAGGCATTTTCTTTTCTTTTGCGTCTCCATCGGGACTAGTTTCAAGCTCCTTGGTGGAGTTTCCTCATAAATTTGTTTCATGTAAAGCACATAAATACTTGTCAAACTGATGACAAAACAATTCTTTAAAAGTATAAACACTAGCACTTGTAATTGGAGACAACGGTGATCTTTTTGCAAAGCTTTCAGATACTTGTGGCCGCTAGGACTAAGATTTGCTTCCAAACAATGATTCTATTCTTTGAGTAGTACTCTCTTACGACTTAAAGTCAGTTGACAGAATTTTCCAAGAAAAGTTTATGATCTTATTTACCATGTCCGGTATTAATTTGAGAACATTAATTGCAGCAGCTACTTTTAGTGGATTCGTTTTTTTAAGTTTTCTTACCATCGCAGGAGTTGATACGTGAAGTGGAACTCTTTCGCTGCTTGAAGGGCGTTTGCTTTTTTGCCTCTCTGGTATGCTTCTCTTCTTTTCAAACCCCAACCCCATGCTTTTCTTTGGTCACTGTTGGGGTTTTTTCTCTAACACTTCATTTTTTTTAGTCCAACAAAATATATGGGGTGGGGAGTAGGGGATTTGGACCTTCGACCTTTTTGGTCGACAATATATGCCTTAATGTTCAAGTTGGTCTTTGTTTAACACTTCGTTTGTGGGGCTTTGTATCGATAATCCACCCAAACCCTTAATTAATTGCAATAAATACCGTTAAATTATTGATTAATCTCTTGATTATGAGATCAACGATGGAGATGTCCAACATTTCTAATCAATATTTGCATATAGTGAAGGATTGGACATTAATCTAAGAAATCAATATTTTATTTTCACAAAACTATTGACGAAATATGAATGTAAATACAAATAATGATGTTTTGTTAGTTATTTATGAGTTTTCAATTTTATTTATTAATTAAAACACTTTTTTTTATTATTGATTTTGTGTAATTGCTATGATTTGTTTTTGATACATCTTCACATCGACATCTCTATGACGGGTCTGACGTGACTCGTCAATTAATTTTGGTCGAGAAGCAGAAATTTTCAAATGGTGGTAATCATGAAACAGGGGAACAAAAAAAAAAAAAAGAAAAGAAAAGAAAAAAGTGAAGGGCTTGGTCAAAATGACCAACGGCGGGCGGCCATGCGGAAGGACCTGTCCAATTTTGTTCAACCGAGATTGCATGTGCCATTTCTCTATTTACCAATGTTTGGAAGTGTTCATTTTTGGGCAACAAATTCAAAAGAGAGAAAAAAAAAGAAAGAGGCATGTTCATCTATTTGGTCGACTCAAAGCATGAAGAAAAGATATCATTCAAATCTCAACGTTTCCAAGTGGCATTCAAGGGACCAAATTTTAAGATGATGCACCAAAAAGTAGATTTCTTTGATATTTCTTCTTTGTTGCTGTGTCTCATCCAGTTCCTTGTGTAGTGTTTTGTTGCCTTAGATTTTAATGATTTCAATGTTGGAAGTTTTTTCTGTTTTTGTGGTTCATTTTTTGTCTTGTAAAACAATAAAGATACTACACAAGTTGGAACAAATTGTTGGTGAAATTTGAAGGCCTCCTCCGCTCATGGAACTCACATCTCGAGGTGTTAATTTTGGTCTAAGAGAGAAATGGTCTCTTATAGAAGCCCAAATGGCTACTCAGGCCTTCGGTTTGTTGGAGCCTCTCCTTTGCCTCGTTGAAGAAATTTTGTTTTTTCGTTTGTCTTTATTCTTGAGAAGAATGTCTTTGTTTATGTGTTTAGTTGTTTAGAATATGAACACTTTGCTTTCGTTGAGATTAAGAAAACAAGAAAACAAAAAACAAAAAGGCCACCTCCCCGAGGAAGAGTTGGTGGAAAGAAATTTTCTCCCTTTGTCCCTTTCCCCACATTTTCTTTGCAAGGGAATTCAATTTGTACTAGTCTTGTAGTATTTCATCTATTTGGAATTTTCCATGCAAGTTATGCCTTGTTTGTCATGGAAAAATATTGAGATTGGTGCATTGACTGTCGTTGTATTGCGATTGTAGAATCCTCATCAATCATACTTAGATTCATGTGGTCGATGTATTCTCAAAACTTGCATTTCTAAGTTGACAAATAGTTATGTGCGTCGAGGTGTTCTCAAAACTTGCATTTCTAGATTGACTAATAGTTATTTGCTTTACTTGATATACAAGGATCGTTAGAGTTATAGACTTGCATTTCTCCTTCAGACTCTATGTTTCACTTCTCTACTCAGCCAAGTGTTGTGTTTAATAAACAATAATTACATTTGAGATGTGTAGTAGTGTTCAAAGTTTACATGGTAAAATTGTTTTTATTAGTATAAGAGGCACCATTCAAGATCAATAGGAAGATAGGAAAATAGTCAAGTGTTTGACCTATTTCGTTTGTTTATCCCCAAGCTAAAACTTATAATATAATATAGAATACTAGTTAATTAATATGAAGAACTCGTTTCCCTTTCGAAGGTAAACAAGCCTATAATGAGTTAGGTTGCTTGACATGAATGGATAATACTTCCAAACGTAAACAAGCTTATGGTAAGTTAAGTTGCGTTATGTGATTCTTGCATAGAGTAGTGAGTATCGTGGGAGGACCTAACTCAACTTAATTGGATTTTTGGCATTTCAACTTGTGTAGGTGTAGATTGAGGCAACTTTCATGTTCATACGAGTTAATATACAATCGTGCTTTGTTTGTAATACAACCATTATGTAGTAGGGTTAAAGGGAAACCATTATGGAGTAGGGTTAAAGGGACACTGTGGCTTCTATCTCAACACAGTCATGTTATTGCTTTACCTACAAGAGCAAGGAAAAAAATTCTTAACCTAGTACTGTTCAAATGGTAAGGTTTCACCAATCATGTTTTACGTGTCCCACTCATAATAAAGTTAGGATTTGTATAGAAGTCGGGTCTTTTCAACAATTTTTCTGCAACAACTCTTCCTTCAAAGTGCTTTTTTTTTCACCACAAGGAATCTTTGCGACAACACTTAAAATTGTCAATTATTAAGAGGAGCAAACTCTATAGATAAATTCACCACCAAGATACACAAGTGGAAGTGTGTTTTCTTGACCAATTTTTTAGAAGCAAGATCTTGCAATAAACTTACCATTAATGGAGAAAATTTGCATTAAATACACAAGCACAAAACTAATTCTTCCATCTTGAACCAAAGCATTTAGCGTTTGAGAATTGCATCCTAGAAATTTTAATTAATCTTCTTGTGGAATTTTCAACCAATGTTGTTGAAGCCTTTTTGTAGGTCAAGTTTGATGACAATTCCTTTCCTTCTCCCTTTCTATTAATCTCACTAGCAATAAGGGAGACATGGTTAAGTCTTCCATAATGGCCTCTAACAATGATTTTGTACATGTAGGAAATAATGCTTATTAACTTGCAGTCATACATCAATTTAGTCTCCAATTATTATGAAATGGGATAAATGTCTCAGAAGGTGAAATTCATGATTTCATTCTTAAAAAAGTAAAAAAAAAATAAAAAGTTTATGAAGAGGATGTTTTAACCCTATAAAAATTAGGTTAATTAATGTCCTCCCTCGTTTTGGTGGCAATAATATGATGGGAGTGACTAGTGTTTTCATCCCCTCTCGAGGTCATTTTGACTTGCATCTTTGATGACAATAAATTTCTTCTCTAACGAAAATGGAAAGAATTAGGTAATTAAAATATATCATAAGAAAATAAAATTTTAATCGAAGAGAAGTAAATAAAGACTTAATCTTTGAATGATAATTTCATCCGAAGAGAGAAGGGTGCCTCTATTGAGCTTAGAACTTTGAAGATTAGAATTTTTTTTTTAAGCATATGTTGGAGCATAAGAATTTGTCAATGGGAGAGAGATGAAATATCTCCAAAGTTAGACCAATTGAATCCACGGGTACTTGGAGGGATATCATTAAGGAGATGAGATTATTGTATTGGATATATAATTTTTGTGTGGGGCCGATTTCTTTTAGACTATATAGAAATATTTGAATTCACCCCTAGAAAATATAAATCCCTAATTTCTTGTCAAAAAGAATACTCGTAAAAAGTTCGGAATCAGATTCCTGGTCAAATGATGAAAAAAAAAATTGATAGAGAGAGTTAAAAGAACTTTCCATCAAAAGAGTGTCTCTTGTAAATCCGATGACTTCTAAGGTAAACTAACCACTAATCGTATTAGAACTCTAAAGTGAAGCCAGAGTGAGCCTATCGATGTTACTAACATTATTGTCAAATAGAAAGAAAAAAAAAAGAATTCAAATTGGATTCTAGAACGAAACTACTAATATAGACTCTTTTCTTCTGCGAATTCAGACCTCTAACATTTTAAAGCGCCTTGAAGATTTTAAAATTAGAAATTCCAAAAAAATGAGGCCAACAAGTTTGGGATTCTCAAAGTAATTGGATTTACATATTTCCCTAACCTTTAATGTCATTTTCTTTGAAGGGCACTCTATTGGTCCCACCACTGCAAATGGATTAGATAGGTCTGCACATGGAGCAACCCATTAATTTAGGATTATCTATCTTTTTACATCCTTTTATGTCTGTAAATGGCTACCATATTGTTAGGAAAATAAATCTTTGTCCTCCTTTATCTTCTTTGAGTTGGGTGGGTATTGCAAAGGTTTCTTGGATTTTTAAAACACTGCTATTGTTGGTATTCGCTCAATCATCTCTAGTTTTGAAAGTGTATTGTTTCTATAGGTTCATCATCGACAAGGTTCATCATCGACAAGTTCCAAACAAGTTGCCTGACATTCAGGTATAATTATCCTTGATGTTCTCTATTTTTATTGTCATCTTGTGATGAACGATAAAGAATTCTTGAAGAGAAAACAAAATTGCATACCTTCTTCATGTTTTCCGTTTCAACCCTTTGTCGAAGATTTTCATAAACAAGTTTGTGTTTAATACTAGGTTAAAACTTTTATTTGATCTCACGTCGAATAATTTAATGATCTTTTCACAATATTTTTATTTATGTGTTAAGATACTAAAAGCGATTAACATCTAGACTTTTTATATGAAATTGAGTAATAATAACATCGAAGAGGACTTTTTATATGGTAACAATAACACAATAAATATGACTAAAAAAACACAATAAATAAAAACGATCTTACTCCATCCGCTGTCGATTATGTATTCTTTAGAGGTTTTAAAATGTTATCGTCATGGACATCAGTATTACATGTATTTGGATATTTCCCTTCAACTCCACGAAATTTTATTCGTTATTTTTCACTAATAGTTGAAGGGAATTCTTCGAAGAAAAATGGATTATGGGAGTGTATGACTTAAACTATTGATTGGGTCGTGTGGATATATGTCTCTTTATCTGCCACATTTGGGATTCACAACCAAATGTGTCTTTGTTCTAACTACCGTGAAAGCTTCGTACAGAGTAGGCTGGTTCGCTTGAAGAGAATCTTTTCCTCTTCATTAACTCGATTTATTATACTATCGAAGTGAAATAAGGTATCTAAAGAAAAACATAGGCTAGACTCTATTAATAACAAGTAAATCATTTGGATGTAAAAAGTATTAATATTGTCTAAACTATGGGTATGGTATCACCAAACACCTTAATTAGGTTAAGGTCTAAGGAAAAAAAATTGTGCGACCCATGGGGCACGGTTTTAATGGTCATTTTCCTTTTTTAAACTCAAATAAGAAATTAAAATAAACTTTTCTTTTCTTTTCTTTTACGCATCGTTACTTTTAAGGCGACAAGGGCGAAAATTTAGAGCTATGTGTTAACTTGTTTATTCTTACCCTATATTTTTTTTATGGAACAGTTGTCATATCAATGGTGGATGAGATTTGTCGAACATAGCTCAGCGGTAATTGACATATATCTCAAATCAAAAGATTGTGAGTTCGATCTCTCATCCCCACATGTTGTGCTAAAAAAAATGGTGAAGGAGATTTACTAAGTTTTGTGTCAAACACAACAAACAAAGATAATAATGATGTAAATATGGGGAGATAAAAGAGTCAAAATATATTAAAAATATTTTTTTATTTTTAACTATTTAGTCGAGCTTGTGCTAGTCACTATTGTTACATTATGATGTAAAAGGACCAAAATGGATATAACCATATAGAATTTCAAAGATACAATATAAGTTATGTGTGATATTTGTTGTCTCAATTTATTTGAAGGATAGTCCTAGAACTAGTTTTCAGTAAATTCGATAGTTTACACATGTTGGGAATGACAATGAAAAATGTGTATTCACACCAAGTAATAATTTTTATTATTGCTTATATTTTTAAAATTTTAATAGAAATTTTATTTATATTTTAATTAATTATTTAAACGAATTAATTATTTAATGTTTTAATTAATTCATTCATTATGTTTTGCAAAGTTTTAATTAATTAATTCACTTAAAACGTTTTTATTTTCTTTCTTTTTAAAACTACACCAATGGTTGTTCTTGAGTGGGGATGAAAAACTAAATGTGAGCATGCTCTTCGATTCCATTCGGCTCCAGCGAGTGTACACCTAAGTTTGAAATTGTGTTGACTTGAGGAACTACCGACGTACAAACGATTTAGCACCATGGTCGTGTCGAAATTGCTTTCAAGCAATGATTCATCCACGACCACAACAATTGTTTTCGTCTAAATTCTTGATTCTATTCCAACAACATATACATCGTATATTTACCTAGCATGATTTGGAAATGAAGCAGAGGAAGGACAGGACAAAAAGACACACTTCTCATAATTTTGTGGAAATTTTAGGATAAACTACATAGTTTTCAATGGGATTGGGACAGCTTCAACTCTCAAAATTTCAGAGATACTATACACTATACAGGTACATTCAAGATTTCACCAAAAATAGGGTCCACAAACGTACCTTGTTGATGCATGGATTTCGGTCCTCCGATTCTCCTCATCGCACACACCAAACTTGATTATTCGGGACTAATACCTGCAAAATCAAATCGAAATAAACCGGTGTGAATCTAGTTACACGGGCTCCGATGCCTAAGTTAGCAAGAGAATAATGTGAAAGTAGTCAACTTCAGATGCCCTTACCTCTAGGGTTGGACTGCTACTTATAGCCGTGAAGTAGTTCCAGAACCTTCCGTAGCTAACCCTAATTCACAGTTGTAGGGCCTGGGTGAAATCGTTGATCGCAGACCGGAGACTTGTTGGTTAGGCTGTGGGCCGAGCAAGGGTCTGGACCGAGCCCTTCATGGCCTAGCGGGCTCCCCTCTGATCGCGACCTGTAGCTTGACTATCGTCGATTCTCGTTGCATAACAATTGCCCATATTCCCGATGCTTTCGATCTCATTGGGAGTATAGCTTTTGTCGTACTTATCTTGTCATGTCAGGCTCGTGACCAAGGAGAATGCAAGTTCCTCGGGGTTCGCACCGGGAATGCTTCACGTCTAACGGTCAAGGACCGTGGTCCGAGCCGATTGAGTTGTCGAATCATTGTGAGGCCCGTGGTACCCTAGTCGTAGTGAGTTGTCTCATGTTCATGAGACACAAGAAAGTGCATGTCGATTTTCCCTCTTCTTGCAAGGCCTGAGGCAACCTTCCATGCAATTGTCACATCTACAGTAGACCCGTGACCTTGAGATTACGGGGTTTTGGGTACTGAGCCGAGAAGTCACGAGAGTGTTGCATACCGTGTCCAGAAGTCATGAGGGTGTTGGATACTGAGCCGAGCACGCCTCGATCCGTTGGGTAAATACCTTTGGACCGAGAACCGTGCTTTGAGCTAAGGGCTATTTAAACGCCTTCATCCTTCCCATTTCTTGTCAACCTCCCTACAAGGTATTCTTCTCTTTGCTTTGCTTTTTGTTATGTTTTCTCTTATGGCTAGCATTAATTTCGAGTGGCCCTCCTCAGATGATGGGTCATCGTCACACCCTTCGTCAGAATCTCAATCCTATCGTCCGTTTTGGGTGGATAACTCCACTCTTATGGCGAGGGACCTGCGTCGCTTGCGTTCGAAATACCGTATCCCGGATTCGGTTAGCCTTCGTCTTCCGAATCTGGGAGAGAGTATTGATGGTTCTTTCCAGGTGAAGTAGTATTTTATGCCTGATGTTCCAATTTGGAGTCCGCCTACCGTTGCCTCTTTTTCTTCAGAACTTTTTAGCTTTTAATCAAGTAGCTCCTTCCCAAATCGTCCCGAATGGGTGATCTACTTTGATCAGTTGCTTTATTTTGTGGTCGTAGCTCAGGGGCGAGCAGCCTCTAACCTCCGCGGACTTTATGTCGCTTTATTACCTCAAACACAGCCCCGAGGATAACTTTCATTTTTACGTTAGTTCTCGAAACCAAGTTCTTGTTATGGGTCCCTCCTTAGTGAAGCATTGGAAGAATGAATGGTTCTTTGTCAGTGGTGACTGGTTAGCCCGTGACGAGAGAGAGTTGTATTTTCCCGTCCCGACCGAGTGTAGGGAGTTGGGTAAGTAGCTTCCGAGCTCTATCGGGACTTTCGTAGAAATCGATTGTGATATTACTTTTCCTTGTTGGTAGTTTCCTGCAATTGTGAGCTTACTGTCGAGGCGTCCACTTTTTTTTATGATACTGTTATCCAGCTACCAGATATCGAGTGTTGGGGCCCAGATTTGGTTACGGAGCAAAACTTAGTGGATTTTGGCTTGGCTCTCCCACATAACCCTCTAGGTTTTTGTCGAAATCTTCTTTTCATTTTGCATGAACGTCGCTTTTTACCCTTATCTCTATTTGTAGAAATGTCGAGACAGAGTGCTTCCTTGTATGAAAGAGAACGCCGTCGAAACACCCGAGGTTTGGGGGCCGGCTCTAGTCGGGCTTCAGATATCGAAGTGACTGATTTGGCCTAGGAGGGACTCCCTTCACAACATGCTCGATCTCCATGCCTCCGACAGCTTTGAGGCGTTCCGCCCGACTTCATGGGACGTCTATCCCGTTCTCCCCTCGAGGTCATCCAGGGAGCTCCTCTAAAGCCTCAATCTTCCCTTTCTCTGGCCCGTATAATGCCGATGCTAATGGGACAACTTACCTAGAAAGAACATTTAGTCTTTGGCAGGGCCTCGATGACTCATCGAGCGGGTCAGATTTTGGCATGTCAAATCCTCAGCACAGCATCAGTACGTGCCTTAGCGATCTCCATCAGGTGAGCGCTTTGTAGTTTCAAGTATTTGTCATAGCATCTTCTCCTAATGTCGAATTCTATCCTTGGAAGATTTTCAATCGTTTGGTGGTATTCTCGGGTCGGGTTGCTGATGAAATTAACCACCTTTGCTGCCACTATGCCCCTCGGGAGGAGCTGGAACAGGCCATTTCTTCCTTGAACCAGGTTAACAGCCTTCTGGAGAGTACCCAACGTGAGTTGGAAACAGAGAAGAGAAAATCTCGAGACGAGCTGGCTAACCTGAAGGGGAGACTTGACGAGGCCAACGCTCGGCTCTCTAACTCTGAATTCTTGGCCGAGAATTCAAGAAAACTCAAGAGTACGTCAACCTGCAAAATTCTGCCATGGAGTGCGGCGTTTCTCTCTTCGCCAGGTTTCTACCCAGCACCCTGACATTGACTTTTCCTTCCTCCCGGAGCGTTTTAAAGTCGAGCGTGATGCTCCTGACGACATAGATGACGACGACTACGAGTAATAGGGTAGCTTGAGCGAGTTGCTTTACTGTGTTTAGCGTCCGGTTGACTTTTATGTGCTTTGTCACTACCTTCACTTGTATTTCTTTTTGGAATTATCAATTAACCCTCTTACCAATCAATTATTGGCTTACGGCTCTAACTCTGATGGAGTTTTGTTGCTTTCATTTCCATAGGTTTCTAACCTTTTGACCATAGCCAATGGTTTTATACCCGTTGTCGTCTTTGGCTTTTTACTCCATCTCATGTTTTAACCGTGCTAGATCAATCGACCCGCTTCTGGTTTGGCCGTGTTGAAATTGTTTAATTATTCTTTCCAAATATGTCGATTAAAGTAGATTCGTGTCCCATCGCACCTGGTCGGCACCGAGCGGTGGTCGGACCCGAGCCCTACTCAACCGAAAATAAGACCCATTGA